>BLXT01006766.1:1009891-1020186 GCA_019648995.1 Plakobranchus ocellatus | reverse complement strand
ATAGTTTTTTGGGTTTTTTTTTTTTCTCTAATGACAAATTCATATCTGCCCTGATATTAACCTCGACATAATTCTATAGTCTGTAAGTTTTTAGTCTAAATATTCAGAAAAAGAATCACTACTCTAAGCAATGCTCAGGATATAAGCCTTCTGGCACACAGCAAATCTGACTCCTTCGGTGAAGACAACACATACTTTCTGTGCTTGAGCCAGATTGAGATTAGTAAATGATCAGACACTTGTGTATTTACATAACTGATGCACTTATACTAATAATTATCGTATTTTTGTTATATACTAGGAAGGTATGGGGAAGGGGTGGGGAAAACAAAGAAAAAGAGAATGAGAGGAAGGAATAGAACTAGAGAAGTGCAGAAAGGGGGGATGGAATAAGGATGAGGAAATGAAAAGATGAAGTGCATGGGGTAGGAAGGAGATCGGCAGAATAGTTAGTATAAGTAAGGAGGAAGGATTCGGGGCATGGAAGAAAAAAAAATATGAAATTCAAAAAGGAGCTGTTTAGGTCAGTCACAAACATTCATGCAGGACATCATGGACAATATATCATTACCAAAAAAACATTTTTAACAAGACTACCGAGAATATAAACTCTTTACAAGAAAATAAATGAGTATGTGAACCAAATTTTCTAACCAGACATAGTTCATCTGCTTGATGACGGCACTTAGCAAAGTTTCTCTGGCCATCCTCTCAGAGACCAGTTTTTATTCAGTTATTAAATATCTAATAGCCAAAAAAAACATATTATAATCATAATTCTTTAGGCTGAATGACAAGGTTAATACTTCACCTTGACAGTTTTCTGTGTGTGTGTGTGTGTATATATATGATTCAGGTTGATCAGAAAGATAAACCAATAGATTAGAATCTCACAAGCAATTTCAAATCAAACTATCACAAGATTCCAAAACTAGTCTATCAGTGCAAATGAGACTGGTCTTCCTGTATTTGTATTCACAAATAATACACATTTAAAATTTTACAATACATCTAATACTCCTGCAGAGCACTTAGTTTTCACACAAAATTTTTTATTTAAAAGCTGGCAAAAAAAAACCATGTCACACAGTATATGTGTGCATGTGCAATAGTTCCTTATACCTTGTGTTTGGTTGCAAGACCTGTCATCCCTTAAAATTCTACTGTTCATATAAAATTAATCATCTGTTTGCCATGACCATTCCTCTCAATATATATATTTTTTGTGTGGCAGAAATTTTCCCTCTGAATAACATTTTTTTTTGTAAGATCCAAGTGCCTCATTTCTCACTGCATAAAAAAAGAGCAATGATGAGAAAATCCATCCCATAAGTTAGTACAATAGGCTCGATAGGAACCAACTCAGCTTTCCACGAGCCTGTGGTAAGAGCTTGTTAGCAATAGTTTTAAAGAGCTTGAGTGGCAAGTCAATTGGCAATAGGGTACTGAGCTGATGTTGTAGGAAACTAATGTAACCAAAGTGATTGTACCTCTTTGCTGGGAATCATGGCTGCCCAGCTGTTGAGCTTTGTGTGAGCTTCGTGCAGCTGCATCACACAAGAGAGGTAACTCCACATGGACATCAGGATCTGGGCTTGCATCAGGTGGCACAGGCTCTCACACTCGTAGCTACACGATTTAGCATGCACATGTGGGAATTGGAGGTGGAGGTGGGGGTGGAATAAGTGAGCGCAATAATATGGAAGATAATGTAATACTAGTAAAATCCCCTGCTTAGTACAAGTACTCTTGATAGGAATTATATGGATTATAAGACCAGCCATCCAATTGTGTAGTCTATATATTTTATGCACCTACCTTCCCAGCATTTGTTGGTGAGTATCGAGGGACAATTCATCTGTTTGAGACCAGGTGAGCAATTGGATGTGAAAGATCTCATAAGATTTGAGGATGTCCGTTGGTCTAATTGCTCAAGCATCGTCCCGGCCTTTCTCTGAATCTCCTGCCACTGTCTAAAATGGTGTGCCTGAAGAATTGGTTGGAGGCATTCGAGTGAAGTGTCCAAATCACTTGATACTCTGTTGCTCAATATGCTGCAGGACCGATGATGTTGCCAAATTGTCTCTTATTACCTTTTTGTATTTAATCTGGTCACACTTGGCTTGTCTTTTGGAAAAGTTTAAAGCTTTTGTGGCCAGGATAGTTTTACAATATACTTTACCATCAAGCTGCTGGCTTCTTAACTCCAGTTGCAGGCCCGAAAATATACTGTTATATTATATGATCATCTGATAAAACTTTCCAGTCCACTTAATAAATTTTCATAAATGGGCTAATAATTACGAAAACCAATTAAACCTTTTAAATTTCATATCTAAATTTACATATTTAAGTAAAACAAAACAGCTTTTCCAATATGTCTCCAAAAATGAAAAAAATGATTTGGGTAAAAAAAACAAAAGGAAAAAGTCTAGTGATAAAAATGCCATGAGGCCTGTCCCACAAAATATGGAGAATTTTTGCTGTTTATATTTATGTAAGACAAAATAAATATTTTATAAAACACATATTTGGTGGAGATTGATCTTTTCATGAACCAAACCTTCTACATGCATGCTGTGAAATATCTACCATTTCCAAAAGAGGCTCAACTTTCATCTCTTACAATCATGAATTCCTATTTCAATTTTGTCAAAGGAACATGAGATGTCTCATTTTGATATTTCACATTATGTCTTAAGATCTGTCCTTATGAAACATATGTCAGTGGTGACAAATTTGAAGAAAACGCAAGGTTAAGTTTTGCATATTTTAAGTTCCCATTAAAAAAATTAAAATTTTATCTCCGCAGATTATGATGCTAGCTTTTCAAAAGCTGGCTAACATAAAAGCAGTATTTAAAAAAGCAAATCTGCAAATGTAAAATGACATAGTTGCTATCAACCCCACAGTGATATTCGTTGGGACCTTTTCATCTTGTAATGAACAGACCTACAAGAGAAATAAATTAATATCTGTGGGTGCAGTTCACCTAAATACAGTCCTGATAGGTCCGAGTAGTGGGTGATGAAACTTCTTTATGTTTTCCTTCATTATTTCCTCACACATCATAACAAGATCCTCAAAGCTGACCCACTGACGCATGCCTACCAGGCTGGACAGCTGCTCGTAACTTGCCAATCAGGTCAAAGAAATTAAAGCAGACTCCACTTAACACAAAGTTTATTTTTTATTCTTTGTTCTGCTTAAAACTCTTTCCTTATAAAGTTATGTTTATGAAATAGTCTTGGTAAACTGAATGATACTCTTTCCTTAATGTACATTGTCTTTAATCAATGCTGCAGTTATTGTTAGTTTGGCTGATATAGGCTTATGGCCAAAAAATTCTATTGCCATAGTTTTGCACAGCTCCCTATTCCTCCTCTGCTGCCTAAAAACTGTAGCTGCCTCTGTCTTATGGTTTTCATAAGTGATTGCTTAAGATTAGCCTCTTTAAGTACCAATAAGATGGACGTTTTTCTGTCCATGATATCCTCATCATTCCTCTGATACACCCCATCTCTACTGCTTCTAGTTTTTTCTGTTTCAAAAGTACTGACCATACAATGTTTTCATTACCATTATTTTGGTTTTCATACCTATGTTTCTGATTGCTAGTGTTGGTTTCAGTTTTTTTGAACGCATCTTTGGCCATAGCTATTCTTTTACTTATTTTACTTGTGCATCTGCCATCTGATGTTATCTGGTAACCTAGATCTCTAGATATTTGAATTTTGTAACATGTTTGATTTGTTTGCTTTTACTAATGAGATTGCACTTGGGGTTAGAGGATTTCTTTGAGATGACCATACATTCTGTTTTCTTTACATTCAAAGACAAGCCTATTCTTTCGCTCTCTAAAACTATACTATCTAGAAGTTTTTGGAGTTGTTTGCCAGGTTCTGCTATTAAAACTATCATCTGCATTCCTGAGATTATTAAAATTCTCTCCATTTATTTTTAAGCCTGAAATAAGATCATTTCACGACATAGGTTAAAAAGACCAGGGGACATTACACAATCCCTGCCTTACACCTCTTTTGATGGATTTGAAATCACTATCTAAATCACAAGGTTTCAAAAGCAACTGAAACTTGAAAGGATACAACTCTATCATTTTGATTCTCCCCCGCACAAAGAATGATAACTGGCCGCTGATGTGTGAGAGCCAGGTGTCCACATCATCCTGTGAGCTAATTGGATCTTGCCGATCCCTAGGTGGTGCTTGTGCCAGAGCTGGCGACATGTTCTCCATGCGCAGAAACTCCTGGTGGAGCAGGGCATAGATAGACTTGGCACCCTGAAGAATTTAGTTGTCACAGAAGACGAAAAAAAAAGAAAAAAAGAGAAACAGAAAATTGACATTTTTAAAGAATGACTGATCAGAGTAACTCTCACAGCAAACAATTTTTTAAAAATGGAGCTCAACTGTTCAATATCTATCATTCAAACAGATATAACAATTCCTCGCTTTGAAATCACTAATATTACACTGTATGCCTGTTACAGCCATGGCTTAATAACAAACATCACTAATGATTTAAAAAGGAAGAGGAGTGGCAGCCCTCGTCTTTTCAGCGATACCCACTTGAAGTATCAATTTCACAATTTTGAAATTTCTTTTTCTATTTTGAGAGGGGGAAAATGTACTTCACTGATTCCATGAAAAAAAAAACATTTAAAAATTCGTTATTTTCAATATTGATACCAATTTCTTTTGCAAAAATATCATGAAAATATCCATTATTTTTTATATTTCTATTAATTATGATTGGAACTTAAACTAGTTTCTTCTACTTTTCTTCAATTTTGTATTTATTGGACATGCCTTCTTTTTGATTTTAACAGGAAAAAAAAGAAAATGTCATATTTTGAGATATTGACAATTTATTAAAATAAATTAATATGCATAAATTTCTATAGAGACTTCAATTGCCTTTTTCTCATTACATATTTTTTTGTCACAAAAAATATATCTCCTCCAAGATTTATGCATTGATTTTCCAAAAATTTGACACAGCTGTTTCCAATGATTTTATCCATGGTATAAAGGAGGCATTTATTGAAATCATGTTTAAGTTTTTTAGAAATTTGACATTTTTTATCAAATATGGGTGTTAAAGTTACTTTCAGTTACATGTAGAAAAAATAAAAAAATTTTTCCAGATATCAATAAAATCCCTTTTATTTTTTAGATATAGTTATATTTGGATACGTCAAACTTTTAAATGATCTGAAGTTCAACTATAGCAGGAGATGGCTTTTGAAAATCATACATTTTGCTATTGGAAATTGAAGATACCTGCCGTTACAATGGCAAAAGGTTAAAATTTTTTTCAACATTTTCCATCAATATGACCAAGACAATTTTCATTGGTAAATATTGAAAAGGCCTTTTTCATATCATTAAAATAAAACAAAAACAAAAACAAAACAAAAAAATAAAACAACTAAAGAAAACTCAACACTCCCTGGTGCTTACCCCCGTCCAAATCTCCCATTATAACCACTGTTCATCTTAAGTGAAGTCCTCAATGTTCAGTGGCATGGGAAAATTTCTTTTATAATGCTTGGTAATTGATTGCACTTTATAGCTTCCTTTCCACCCAGCAAAGCCCCTTATAATGTTTGGCTAAAAAATAAAAAAACGCAATGAAACTTACATCTTTACTCTTAACAATATTTGTAAAGCGTTTGTGGCTGAGGAAGACCAGGCTGTGGTAGCTTTTTTCAGCTGATGCCAGCTGGGACAAACACTGCAAGGTTTCACCCCAGGTTGCTGCGTAACTGAACTTGTGCCCCCCTTTTTCACTGTCCTGCAAAGAAAAGCTTTTACTTTCTCAACTTTATACATTTAACATCATTAATGTGACCAAATCACAGCCTTATAAAATTTCTTATAAAGAGCTGCAACTTATTGCTTAAAATGTCAGTGGGCACGGCTGTTAAGGATTTGCAACTAAAACTGTAAGCTACCATGTATGATGTTTTTACTAGATATTCAAGTCTAAGGGTTGGTATACGAGTGATTCTCATGCTTGAGCCTAGCTGATGAAAACTTTTTAACAATAAAATATGAAACAATGGAAGCCAATTACATTGTAAACATTGTTCAGCACAGAATCAATTTTAAACAGACCACAATAAAGACAAAAAAATATCTTTAAAAACATGTCTACTAAGACAGGAAGAGAGATAAAGGATGAAGAATATTGTTATCGTAATTAAAACATTTCCATTGCCATGTTATTAATGTAATCTATAAATATAAACTGATGTAGTTTAAAACTAAAAAATATTGATTACTTTGTCATGCAATGAGAAAAATTAAATATCCTAGTGGTCACCTAAATAAAAAAAAAATACAAGACCAGGATCTTACAAATTATAATTACTTTTATCAAGGATTGATCATCAATATGAACAAGAATCTTGTCAAAGTTTTTACACTCCAAGACTACAGCAGGCTAATAATACATTGAAATTGAAAGGTCTTGCTTGGATGAATCCATAAACAATTTTGTATTCTCCTTGTTAATCATCCTTCTCTGTCATTGTTGACATCTTTTGGGATTCTTATTTGTTTTCACTGTAGGCCTGCTGTGAGAGCCTACTCTTGCCTACTGGGAACACATTTCTACTCAAAGCTTACAAATCTGCAAAGGAATAGACCATTCACTGAGCACTTGCACAAAGTGCATTTGACACTTACATAAAGAAAAGACTATTATTTTATTATCATTTATTCCTCTCATGAATGGTTTTGTGCCATTCTGTTGTGTCTAGCTGAACATTGCCTGTGAAAAAAATTTCTTTTAAATAGACTAAAGAACAGAAATCACTCCATGTCTTGGCAAAAATCAAATGAAAAGTTTATATAATTTCAGAAAACCAAGGTAACTTTGTGTATATCTGCAAACTCACAGATCTCAGCTATCTATTTCTTAGCAATATCTTCTCTTTCATACCTATCACCCACAGCTACTAAAAAATACTAGTTATGCAATACACAGGCTAATTTGGTAAAAATTGAATCATTTTTTATTAAAAATTTTTCGGCAAGTTTTGAATTTTTTCTTTTCGCCCCATTTTTCCACTTAAAACTGAATTCATGGGCAATCCCAAAAATTATCCAACAACCAAAAACATTCAGAACACTGAATTTTGAGTAATAGCTGGGAAAGTGTCACCATAATATAAGAACTCACCACCAACTCCTTGGCCTTGTCAAAGTTAGACTGACTGAGCAGCTCAAAGTAGGCCTCTAAGATGGACTCCTCTCGAGGAGTGCCAGGGATGGAAAGCTGTGTTGTCACAGACTCTTGTGAAGACATCTTTGTAGCCTAATAGAAAAAAAAAGTGTGCAAAATATGCTGAAAGCTTTGGAATTTGCCTGCACTTTTCAGTTCAGTACTTTTTGCCCTTATTTCTTTCCTCAAACCGTCAGTGTGAGCTCCAATTGCTCAGATGATTCTGCATACACGGCGACGAAAACCATCCCAAAACTGAACGTTTAGTTTTTCTCTATATGTTGCCTTAGCAGCGAAAGGTGCAAAAAATCCCACTTGGTAAGCGTCCGAAAAGTGAAGCCCAGGTTGGCTCACCCTGACACCTGCTGATTTATGACTGCCCGTGAGGGAAGCAAGGGGGGATAACTGGTCTGATGAAAAGGGATTATTCTAGGTTTTATTCCCTCTTTCGTAATATTTAAACTATGAAGTGGATATCAACATTTGTCTTATGTACTTCTTCAATTTTCTTAACTTGGCCTTTATTTCATTCAAATCCATTGGGAAGTAACAATTTTAATAACTTTTTTCATCCAGTCTTGATTGTGATTTCAGAAGTTTTTTAATAAATGAGTGCATTAATTAATACCTAATTGTCACTGTTTGTAGCCTGCGATTTTACTCTACCTTGCCATTTTGAAATCTGTTTAAAGTAACAGTTTCAGTATCGTAAACAGCAATCGAAAATGTAAAAAATGGAAAGAGCTGTGCTGCTTTAAACTTAGGCTTCTATAAAATGAACTTCAAATGCTCAAATTAAAGCTGCTTATGAATATATCTCTCGGTCAATTTATTGATAAATTAATCGCATATTTCTTCAGAGCGGAGGGTATAGTATTTGTTAACATACTTAACAAAATGTGCCAATGAAACGATTCCTAACATACCTTTATTCTTAAAATAATAATAATAAAATTAAATTTAGAAAAATTAAGAGAAATTGCAAAAGTTGAGAAAATTAAAACTCATTTATCATATTAATCAATTTTGGTCGATCAAAGGATAGGAAAGGCACACGGAAAACAAATGGAATATAATATGCCTGAATTAAAATATATAATGTAAATTTGTCCCTGACCAATAAGCTTGGCATTTATCTACCATTTGTAGTTTATATGCGTTTCCTTTGATTTTTGTTGACGAGGCATCATTAAACACTTACACAAGAACCATATTGATAAATTATAGAACTTATGCAGACTATTGCTAGACGGTGCTTAAATCTAGAACAAATAAGAAAGTAATAAGCATCATATATTGGTGATAAATGTAATGCTGTCTGAAGACGTGTAAGTGGATGAGGGCACACAGGTTTGGTAAGCGCTCATATGGTGAACAAGTAGAGGATATGTTCCATTCTACGATAGCCAAAATAGAACACAGGGCAAGAGGTTTGCGACATAAGAGAACAAAAATGTCTTTCACAATAAAGACATTAATTTTACAGACCACCCAGAGCTCTCAAGTCTTGTGCTGCAGCCAAGACCTCCTGAGAGCAGATTAACAAATCTCTTTGATATATTAACAAAGAGTACAAAACCAGTTGAAACAAACTACCTTGTGAAGGATTTATTTGATATTTTCTCTCTACACTCTCACCTCCGACAATCATTCACTTTATTAACCATGCCATGAAACAAATGTCTTCTATCAACAACTTTATGCAGACATTTGAAAGGCGCCTGCAAACACAAGATAAACGAACATCTGAGTCCAGTTAATTCCTAGATACATTCCTGTTATCACGCTGTCAGCAGCATCTTTCAAAAAGAGTGTCCGCATCAAAACCCCTACTGACCTTCTCCTGTTACATTTGAGGCTGGATCTAACAGCAGTTTAATCCCAATTCTTTAGTCTTTCATTCATACATATTCTAAGACAATTGCAGGCTGCATTTAAAAGTTATAAAAATTTTAAACAAGCACGTTTTTTCCCCATCAGTTGAAAGAAATTGCCTGTTTTCAAGTGCTTGTAAGTAAATGATAACGCACATGACATCATAAGTTGCATCAGAAAAAAACAGCTTTTTTTTATACTACATGCTTCATATTTTTTAAAAAAAGATTCCACTATATTATGGTCCTGTTTTAACTATTGCAAATTTGTGATGAAATGTAAAATTTCAAGCAGACATTGCATGCCATTCTTGACAGCGAGGTACAATTTTATGACCTGTCGCCGCGGCGCTGGCCGTAGCCTGACCCTCATGAATGGAGAAACGCCTGGGCTAATGGGATTTTGCTCCGTGAACTAAAAGTTGGGTAGTTAGTTGCCGTGCATATTTCAGAAAGACAATGTTTATCTTAGTATGCTACTAAACACTCATTCCTTCTGCCCAAATATTTACTGATTTTGATCAATTGGTACAGATCTGCTTTTTCGTTGTTTTTCCCTATAATGCCACTCTTTTTCATATTGAAAAAAACAACATTGAACGTAACTTCCTAATATAGAATGTAACAAAACAAAAAGAAAAACAAAGGTGACATAAATCATACTTACCAGATCATTTGGATCAGGATCAATAACAGTCCATTTGGATGACTTTTTTGAATTTTTGAACCTGTGATGATTTTTTACAAGTTATTTTGAAGAATAAGAAATGACAATATATATATCATTTTACAAGCTTAATTTAAAAAGAAAATCATTTAAAAGCTCAATTTAAAAAGAAAATCATACAATAGTGATCTTGGGCATTAACATATTAGCAATTATTATCAACATTGTTTCCCATTGTCTTGACATAAATGCCCGGAATGCTACATCAAAATATCTGATTAATCATTTCATCAGAGAAGAAAGAAATACCTTTGTATGCTGCCCACAAGATCATGAGAACTAGGCTTTCAGGGACATTATAGAGAGCTTATCAGATGGTTGGGACTCATGATATGATTGGATTTATGACTTTTAAAACCTGTAATTCCTTAGGATTAATTTCAAGTGATATATGAAGGCTTGGAAATTGTTCCTACTTTTTTTTTTTTTTTTTTGGGGGGGGGG
>BLXT01006766.1:935004-945112 GCA_019648995.1 Plakobranchus ocellatus | reverse complement strand
CTACTACTACTACTACTACTACTACTACTACTACTGCTACTACTACTACCAGTGCTACAACTACAACTACTCTAGACAGAGAGAGAGAGCAATAGAGAGAGAGATAGAGATAGAGAGAGAGAGAGAGAGAGAGAGAGAGAGAGAAAGAGAGAGAGAGAGAGTGTGTGTGTTTTCCCGATCGCTCTCTCAGACAGTGAAGATGAGTGAATCTGAACCCAAGTCAAGTCTGAGAATTAGACAATGAAGATGAGGAAAGGAGGGAGAGAGGGGAGAGAGAGAGAGAGAGAGAGAGAGAGAGAGAGAGAGAGAGAGAGAGAGAGAGAGAGAGGAGGGGGAAGGGGATAGCGTGAAATATTGGAATGCATAGGAGAAGTAGAGAGAGAGTTAGATGGAGCAGTTGAAGCTGTTAGGAAATGGTGTTACTCAGATCTTTATTACAGGCAGTATGGATAGTTTGGTAAACTTTATGCATAAATATGTTCTCCAGCTTTTACAGTGTATAAAATATAGTGTCTTTTGGCGACCTATAGTTCCAAATCCAACTTGAACAAGGTTTAACAATTTTTGTAGCCAAATAGAAAAAACTTCATTGAAAAGCTTAGTTTCTTTAATATGAGCCGATACTAGGCAAGACGATATGATAAAGGGTCATAGATTCTTTAATGTGCACCGCTTACGAGAAAATAATCAAAGAGATGGGATCACCAATAAGTACATGTACCATTTTTGGACAAGGTATGAAAGAAATAAACCTAAATTTCACCTTCATAGGTTAGAATCACGGGAGCAAGCAAGTCAAGTTGAACTGGCCGGCAACAAATGAATAAAATTTTGCACTGGCCTGAAAGAGGGCTTACTAAGAACCATATCTTTTATGCGGTCCAAAAAGAAAGCAAACTATGTGTATATATATATATATATATATATATATATATATATATATATATACTAGAGTCACTATAGATCTACTCTAGTAATATCTATATCTGATCAAATATATAACTAGATCTAGAGTATTAAAAGCTATTCTATATTTAACAAAGTATAACAAACTAACTGATCTAGCTAGGTCACAACAGATAAAATAAATCCAAGTCCAAAATATGCGTCTGTATGTGGATTAAATTTGACCATGATGAAAAACCTTACAGATCGGAAAAATTGTTACAAGAAATATCGATCCAAGAACTAAAGCTTAAATATTTGTGCTCGAATAGAATTGATTAGATCTAGTGACACAGTTACACAAACGTCGAGTAACGTAACCTAGACTCTTTCTAGACTCAATGGAGCCTAGATTCTTTCTACACTTAATGAAACCTAGATTCTTTCTAGACTTAATGAACTGGAAATTAGAAGTTTTTCTACAATAAGTCAAGACTTTTAAAAATGAAATATGTGTACACATCGCAGCCCAAGCCCGATGCTGAATGTAATACGAGGAATGGACCTAATCCTCGACATCTAGCATGCACTTCATGCAGATTAAATGATAAATGTAAACAACTGGTTCATTATTCCAATGTTTCAGATAGACAGATCACCTATCTGGGATTTCAAATTTCCTACACAATATACTTCAACCATACCGAGAAATGCATGTTTTTTTTCTTAGAATTCTACAAGGGAAATCATTCATATGATGTCTAAAAAGTTGTACGGGGATTTTTAGGCTTCATGCCTCACTACCTGGAACTAATCAAAAGCATCCAATGAGAAAGGAAAATAAAACACATAAAACGGTCGCAAACTAACTGGATGCCAAACTTAGACTTTTATTTTTCTTGTAATACACTTCAGAGGCAAATTCTAGGTTGTATGTTCATTAAGTCATAGGTTTCATATCCACTGGATCAATCCATCGCATATTATCGTGATAGCCCTATGTATTTTTTGGGCAGGATTTGGATTTTTGTGTATAGCAAGTCCACAAAAAGGTGATTTCAGGCTCTAGGGCCCTCCGTCAGACTAAGGCGCCAGTGGTGGAGCTGACTGAAACAAGAAAGGCATCGTTAGATACATATCGGTGGCTTGTGCATCCCTACTATCAGATTGTTGCACGCATAAAGATATGAGGCGGGGCCACTCCTTTCAGGTTACATTAAAATTTACTTCACTGCTGCAATGAGCGCTAAATGCACATCTCCATGAGTGACCATAAGAATTAATGGCATTGGAGTAGGGCTCACAAACGAAATATGATGCCCGGTGACATCTTGGTAGAGGAAGATTTACTCGGTTCCTTTGCACAGCGGGTTGAATATAATTGTGAAGCGTCGATAGATTATCGATAATGTATACATTGGAGATAAATAAATGTTCCATATCATTTACATCGGCAAATAGCATCCACGTATTTTTGATATTGGATTGACCCCCCCAAAAAAAAAATAAAACGAGAGAGGTTTTCTCTTTCCCCATACACCGAGACCATAATATCAACTGAGTATTAACAACAGCCGCCCAGGTAACACAATTTACGGTAGTTCACCAAAATAGTTTCTTAGGTAAAAAGAAAGATGGTAGATCTGCGATTTTTTTTAGACTTCCATCACGTGTTTCCCATTTTTCCCTCTCAAGCAAACTCAAAGCCTAATTTTCTTAATGAGGGCTCTGCTCTGCTCCCAATCTTCATTGGCCATCATTGACTAAGAAGACTGCGGCGAACTTGCACCTTAGATGTAGAATTTTTTTCTTATGCCACCCCCCCCCCCCCTTTTTTTTTTTAAAGAATTCGCCTCTCACCACATCCGACTTTGTGCTATATGCACCGTGCTCAATACTTTCAATAGCCATCCAGCGGATAGGAAGCTTCTTGCGATTGTCACTGGTGTAATAGCCTTTCTCGTAGATGTCTCGGCATAAACCAAAGTCAGCCACTTTAACCCTGTGAAGATTGTCCAACCTAAGACAGACAAAGAAAGTCAAGAACATATTAGTAATGGAGACATTTTATACCATGATACAACGAGATTCATATGGCAATCAGCCTTTGGAAGAACATTTCTATGATTAAGTTTAAATGTATGCAGCTTTAAATCATCATTTCTTATAACTATCGTGGTTTCATCATTTTGTCTACATTATTTTGTTTAGCTTTTCAAAAGAATAAAACCGCAAAAGTAGTTTTAAAAAACATTTCCCCTTGATTTTTGTCTTTGTTTCCATGAACACATTCGCATTTTCTGTCACTGGATTGCTTTTTCCAGTAAATCTCTTTTCAACTAAATATCATTTTGCGATATAAAGACAAACAAAAAAAGAAGTATAAAGAGGCAAACCACTTACTTTGGTAATTCTGGCAATTTGACTGGTCTCGTTGAGGCATTGCAAGATGGCATCTTCAATCAAACATCTTGGTCTCTTGCCACATGCTACGTCTTTTAGCATATCGAGTATTAAAGAAACATTTTCGACTTTTATTTATTGAAGCAGTGCCTCAAGCAAAAGCATGTCCCAAATGATCATTGCCAATTAGTTTTTTTGCATGCGCTTAAATTTTAAACTGCTTAGTAGTGGGAAGGAGGTGCGTATCAATGCCTTTAAACTCTTTGTATCTATGGTATGATGCATAGAAGTTTCTTTCTCAGATATGGGAAGATCAAAATAAATTTCAATGATTCTTTGGAAGTTGTTAGTAGACTCAATAGCTTTTTTGTGCGGGCATTTCTCCTGCCTCGATGCGCTGCATCATATGGTCACCTGCCGCTGTGTTGGAATCTACAGTAATACCTTTGCATGTCAGTAATACCTTAATGCATGTCACCTCATCAAAGATAATTCTATACACTGACACTTCTTACATATTCCGAGGCTTTTTACATCATCGGTGAGGTTTAATTTGCGTCGTTCATCTTTCAATGTGTCGTCATGTAGAAAACGGCACTTCAAAAAAAAAAATATACACGATCTTCTTTCGGTAAATTTTACGGATAGTAAACAGCTAACTTTCTTCAAATGATTTCCTCATCTTATTTTGATATTTTAAAAGAGTTTCTGTGCATTTCGGTCTTTTACTTGCCTCACGAATAAAAGTTGTTATCTTCTCTTTACAAATAAGTCTCCACTTTAATGAAACATGGCAATGTCTTGGTGGTCCTTGCACAATCCTCATGTCTGTGAAGATCTTTCAGAAAAGAAATCTCCCATCTTAAAACCTAACCAGAAATTGTTAAATATGTGACTTACATACAGTTCCTGGCCGCAAGATCCCTGTGGACCAGTCTAAGGTCACTGAGATACGCCATGCCACTGGCAATGTCCACTCCAAATTTTATTACGTCATGTAGAGAGAGGCTCTGAAAAATATTGTGGACAACAGCAGGCTAAGATCATTAGAACTGTTTCATTAAGAGATGAAATTATGGTAACAGTATGCTAAAGCTCACTCTCTACGTTCAGGCATTTGAACTGAATTCGAATTTAAAATAAGAATGCGACTTTTGAAATTTTATCTTAATAGAGAGTAAGACTCAATAAAGATAGACCTCAACCAATGTCATGTGGGGAAACACTAATATTCACCACGGAAGTCTCTTTGATGTACGTATGAAGATCCCCGTGCTCCATGTAAGGTATAATGACGTAAGGTGCCCCGCCCTCTGGTGCCGCCCTTTCCGCCAGTCCGATGAGACTAAGGACATGGGGATGGTGAAAGTCCTTCATTATAAGTGCCTCCTCGACAAAGCTTTTTAGATCGAGACTCTGAGAAGATGAATCTATTTAAAAGAAATAAAATGTAGACATTGTCCCAGTTAAACTTATTGAAAATATATGGTTAATTAACTCTATAAGCTTTTGGTTTAGACACATTAAGTTAGTTATGTTATATATTACAGTCATCACAGCATCTTTCAGACATTTGCTAAGATTTGATAAAGAGAAAATTTTCAAAAGAAATGTAGTGAAGTAATTCAAGAAAGAAAAACCAACTAAACATATCATACTGTCGGATTGTCCTGAAAACTGATGCTTTCCCTGGTCTGAGTGAATTTACCATAAAGTACACCTGTGAGTTTCGATTGCGATCGCATATTTTATGAATTCTGTGCAGAAACCATGCTCAAGAACTCAATAGCTACGTGAGATTTTTCACCAACACAGGCCCCTTGTCTTTTCCAAGAACATTCATAAAACTTTATTGAAGCACTTAACAAGATTTATAACATGAAAACAGGGTGTGAAAGGAATCATGCAAACCTCTGAAAGAGAGAAAAACTTCTTAAACAATTCACTCATGAGTCAAGATGTAAAATAAAAAACAAGAGGAATAAAAGAGGATAAGGTTAAGTCGCCCTTGCTCGCTCAAAAACGAAACCATTTAGTTTTTGGAGTCCATAGAAAATGTTGATTCGATATAATCAGTACCGGTATTTATGTTTTTTAGTCTAGTCTAAACAATAAATCTAGCATTTACAAAATTTAGTGAAACAAGTCATTAAGCTCATTTGAAAACCTACAAAACATTAGAAACTATTCAATACAAATAAAGTTTTGTATGATTTTTGAAAAGCTGCAATTGAATCATTTACATATCAGCAGTAGTGAAGAGTAAAAAGCTTTACAAATTTATTATTGTGAGGCTCATGAAAAGCCTTACTTACAGTATTTTAAGTTTTCTAAACAAAAACAAAACTAAAAACAAAAACATCAAGAATTAGAACATTAACTGCAACAACAGAAGCAAATGCAGCAACAGCAGCAACAACAACAACAAAAAAAACTACAAAAATGACAGCAGTAGCAGCAGCAAACAACAATAACACTTATAACAACAAATCTCTTATAAAATAGTATTTTGAATTCTTATTTTCTTTGCTTTTATCTTAGGAATAAAAAAATTGTGAAATTGCTCATGTCCACACATATTTTTCTTTTTCTTTTTTTTTAAACAAAAAGCCAGTCAGGAAATGAGTATCAAGCCAATCAAAAGTCTAAAAAGTACAATCCTCACTATAAAGATTAAGGACCTACTCACTTTGTAAAGTCTTGATAGCCACTTTCTGTGTAGTATTCCCACCATCTGACATAAGCAAACCTTCATACACGCAACCAAAATTTCCTGAATGTTGTATGTAATGGTCAAAAGTTAGTTGTGCTTATTTGTCTGTAAAGAATTTTTCACTGTTCTTATCAACTTGAAAGTTATAGAAAAGAAAATGTTTTGCAACTATCGATTTATCCCAGATTATGCTCATTTAAATGACACGAAATAAATAACTGGACATTTTTTTAACGAGATAAGATATAACATTGGTAAACAAGGAAGAATTGCATTCTGTATACAGGACCTTAACAATCAAATTTTTACCAAGTTCAGAGTAAAAAAACAAAGCTTTTGAAAAAAACTATTTTTCCCGATGCACACTGGCAGACCAAGGTAGAACTACTGCTTTCAGTAAAAGCTTTATAAAAACCATCAATATAAGGGGTCCTGCAAGTTTGCGTAAAGATTAATTTTGAAGTTTGTGGATGTAGCCCATCCACAAAAAGGCTTGCAACAAAAAGATTTCTTTAAATCTCAGAGCGACTCATTAAGCAACGTCTCACCAGTGATCAAGAGATTTTGATCATTTATAAGAGATTTTGCTTATAAGATTTAAAGGTAACCATAATAGACATACAATGTGTATTTCAGTGCAATTTCTAAAAAGGCGTATTTAACTTTCAAAACTTCATTCTAAAAATCTATTGCAAAAGAGCATGTGTTTATTAAATAAGAATATGCCCTCATGTCTTTGTCAGTCGATCTTGTGAGAGCATCCATGTGCCTTGCAATTAATGAAAGTGAGGCTTAAAATTCATTAAAATGAACCTAAATGTCAAGTTGATAAACAGGTATTCAATGACAGGCCTAACTATGTCAATACATTAACTATTAAAAAATAGCAGGTCACTTACCAGATCCGATAGATTTGCCAATAGCCAAGCGTTCAAGCTTTATAATGAGATTATCAACCTCTGACTTCATTCTGGGGTCCATGATAGACTCAAGAATCTGATTTAGCGTTGGTTGAGCGTTCTCGTTGCAACCTTTACATACATTCAAGGAAACATTCTCGAGTTTTTTAGTTTCTTTTCCTCTTGAAAAACACATAGGAATTTAAAAAATATCATACAAGGATATGACATTATATGGATGTTTAAATGAATGGAAAGGGCGCTTAATCCATTTTGTTAATGCCTTGATGGTGATTAGTGTGACTGCCTATAAGCGTTACAGTAACTTGACCTAGCTGAGGCTTGTATGATGCAACATATTTTAATATCAAAATTAAAATTAAAAAAAGATAATGCCCAGTCACATTGTGCGGAATGAGACACAAGCTGTTTAGCATCTCAGGCACAAATTATTCCCATGAAAAGGAAATATATTAATAAAATCTAAATACACTTCTTGACATAGTTTTTTTTTTTGTTTGTGCCGATGTCCTGGTTAAGCAAGGTATACTTAATGAGGAAAACCTCACTCTCAATTTTATTCTTCCTCGATGCACTATTTTTCATTCATGTGAATTTTCTTTCTAGACCTGAATTTTGGCAATCTCTCATTTATCGAATGAAAATTGATGTTCTACCTTTGTTTCCTTTGAAACAATTCTGTTTGCATCATGCTATAATTTCTGCCTCTTTTCCATCATCTACATCTTTTTTCCTTATCGTCCACTGGATCTAAATAGTTTTTAACGCCAACTTTATCTTCTACCTTCTTTAATAAGAGATTCACTACCTGAAAGATACATAGTGTCATTCTTTATGATCGGCATGTACTTTATTTCAGTTAAAAATTCAAACCTAAAGTTTTTACCAAATTAATTTTAATGGGAAAGGTAGAATTTGTTCGACTGCACTTCATATCGCTATTTTCCCTAGTCTCATCCATTCGGCTTTTGATTCTTTTATCAGAAGAGCTGGTCATCATGATGAATGTCAATGACTGAGCCATAAATCTTTTTTATTTATTTTTTTTTTTCGCTGGTAATTTTACCTGTGGTGGATCCTGGAAGGGCAGAAACTGAAGTATTGTCCATGTCCTGTGCCATCTTCTGCATTCTCTTGGCCCTGCGACGCCTCTTGGTCGTGCGTAAAATTAAGACAGCAACTAGAAGCAGCATTAGAATTGCAGCGGCAGCAGGGATAGCCACTTCCCACAAGTTGGAGTTGGTAGAGTCATAATTTATGGGTGGGGGGCGCTTGGGGTCATAGCCAACTTGAATCTTGCCCAAACCACGAGTCAGCCATCCAATTTTAATCTGATAAAAAAGTTGTACAACATTGTATAAAATAGCTTTATCAAAACTAAATATATACTGGAAAATACAAAATTTAAACAATTTTTTCTTAAAACTATTTTGGAAGACTCAAAATCGAAAAGAGACAAACCTCACAATTGAATGTTACGTATATTTTCAAAACACGTATAGTTGCTTGAAGTAAAAATCTTATTATTTTTTAAACACCTTTCCACGACCCCGTTTGTAGCGAGGACTGAATGCTGGATACTCATAGAATAAAATAAGTGAACATTGACTGAAACAAGAGCTTTTTTCCCTTACTAAAGAAATATTAATTATTTAGCGACTTGAATCGAAAGACAATGAACATCAAGCCCCATAGCCACCAACCTTTACTTCAAATTCATTTCTTTGCACGAGTTCCTCTGATTCCTGGCCGTTCTTTGATAGACTCATCATTAGAGCCTTTGACAGACTCACATCATTTTGTGTTAGCTCGATGAACAATTCACCCATTTCCTTAAAAACAAACACTGCAGCTACCTTGCCATCACACGTTACAAGCTTTTGGGTCACAGAAGTAATTGGACATGTCCAGTTGGCAATGGTCACTCTTATGTTAGAGTAGGGAATCCAGAAAGGAAAATTTTCTCCCTGAGATTTGAGAACAAAAATGATGAAAAACGATAAAAAAACTTGCTGGTTTAAGATATTTTCTTTCTTTTTCTTCTCCTTTTCTTTTTTTTTCCTGGGGGGAGGAGGGGAGGGAGTTGCGTTCAGGGTAAGTTAAATATTTTGACTGTCTAATTACGGAGCTTTTAGTAATGCTATGACAAAGTGTAAAACACGTTTTATTCATTTTTTATGTAGATAGACGAAATCTCTTATGTGCATATGAAATCCCAGCATAGCATATCAACTTTTCCTGACATGATATGCTAAGCATAAAGTGATATTCGTGTGAATCAAAAACAATTATTATGAAAATATAATGCTCACCAATTAATTTCAGTGAATGTAAAAATCTTCACATTGTACAAGGTTTTTGAAACAGCTCTTATTCACCCACTTTCATATATCCTCATCCCAATGTTACAGATGGACAGAGAGAGAGTAAAAATGTCTATAAAACTCTTGGCAATGTCTTTCAACCTGAAGAAAAAACTGTATTGACTACACTCAAAAGTTCCTCTATTCCCATGAATCAGTGTAGGCTCGGACTATGTTCGAATGACGTTGTGTATCATATGTTTCTTTCTCTTATTACAATATGTGTAAAGTGTAAAATAATCATATTATTTATGATTTTAACAAATTCAAACCATATATAACCCTTAAAATCAATGTGTTATTCAATCACCAACACACATGTGACTGTATTCAAATGATCTTTCCTTCTCCCTCTGCTGCAAATCTTCACCCCTTTACGACCTCAGCATCTGATGATGACCTCCAAGCAGTTTACCACATCCATTATCTGTTCTGCTTCCCACCCTTTTGTTTTATACTAAGCCATGGTTATATTTCTTTCCTAATCCACCCACGCTTCCTCACTAAGTAAATAACCAACCCAGTAACCTCTCTGTATAAACCTCTTTGTTATTACAATAAGACGTACCCGTATGTTAAGGACTGGATTTCTTACGTCCACAAAAGCATCCTCAGTTCCAGGTGTAAACCCAAATAGTGTAGGATCACCATAGACAACAAATTTGTGTGGAAGGTCAGAGTCATCCTGGAGAACATTCCGGCTGTCTAGAACCAAACGTAGATCCAGAGACAAGTGTTTGCCATTTTCTGCTATTGGACCACTGAGAGTCTTTTTGATCAGGGTTTCAAATCTTGGTATCGGCGGACTGGGACAGATCATGAGT
>BLXT01006766.1:916341-934965 GCA_019648995.1 Plakobranchus ocellatus | reverse complement strand
AAAAAAAAAAAAAAAAAAAAAAAGGAAAAAGAAAAAAAAGAAAAAAGAGGAATTTTTTCTCATCAAATTAACACTCATGTAAATAGAAAAAGTGTGCATAAGGTTGATTTTTTTCCTGATTGAAAAAAAAAAAGAAGGGCAGAAGGACATATTTCATTATGTCAGCCTCTAATTGTTTTTTGCAGGCTACACACTTTTTTTTATTGTTACTACTGTCCTACTGACTGTTTAAGCATCAGTTCATTTTCCCCTTTGGATACTGTCACATTTGCAAATACTACATTTTGAGGTGTAACAATAATCAATTGGACGCCTCATTGTGCGTGTGCATGTGTGTGTGTGTGTGTGTGATGGTGTAAAAAAGTGGCTGCCTATGCCTTTGCTTCAATTAAAAAGTAGATTTCTAGTGTTTTAGGGAAGCACATCATCATTGTAGCTGCTACAAAGGCTACAAAAGCTGGTTTGCAAAGCATCATCTGAATTTCAAATAATAAAAAGCAAGCAATAAGAATAAAATCTGAACAGGAAAAACATCAAGGCAAGGTGAGGGGAGAGAATAATGCATGGTGCTGATGCATGTCCAAAGGGTAGCGACTAACTTCAATAAATTTCCCAAATTTTGATCTGAACTTTAAGAAGGCGTGGATGAACACATATAGTTTATGCTTATCAACCGCTTGTATAAATCCTAAAGCAAGCAGCTTTCAGCTGTAATGTAAAATCTGTGAAACACTGAAAACAGTTAAGATTGGCCAATTATGAAACCTTAAAACTGATATTTTCAAAATCATATTATTTGTGTAGTGTCATTATGAAATGAGACGTTTTGCGAAGAAAATCCGCCAACAAGAATAAGAATGAGAATAAGAATGACAAGAACCATTAAAGGCGAATATATAAATATATATATATATATGATGGCTTGTCGTATGGTGGTGGCTTTGTTTGAGAAATATTTTTGATTTATTATTATTATTTAAATAAATGACAACGCCAGAAGCCCTTTGTATGTTTTTAGTGAACCTAGCGAGCTTCTACTAAGTCCAAACATAGACAAACAATGCTGGGTGATAAGGCACAACAGATAAGGATGTAGGTAAAATGATGCGAAGAGAACTTCTTTCTATTTGTAATATTTGCAGTCAGTTTGTACTTTATTGAAGCCTAAGATTGTAAATTCAATTGTTGTGTGAATCAAGAACAAAGGAAAATCAAAGATAATCCAGCAAACAATAAGCCTATAAATGAACTAAAACCCAAAAAGATCCCAAAACCGAAAAACACAAAAACAAAAAAAAGAAAACCCAGTCAGAAGCTATTAGGGAGCATATAAAAGTAATAGTAACCTGGCAGCCTGATACAAGTCTGTTTTGCAGCTTTTTCGGGCAGAGTTTCGCCTTGTACAAAGTTAGGAAGAGAGACAGGGGTCTTTCCACAGCGCGCAGTATGGCTCCCAAAAGCCAGATGCAAGACTTCAGATTCTGCACGGCTTATATTAGTGCAATGGACAAAGCATCAATAGAATCGAAGTCGCGGAGATAAAATCTTCTTAACTACAATTAAAGACATTGGTGTAAACAATACGAAGGAAAATGCTATTGCAACGAATGTGGCATTGGGCACTTGACAGTTTATCAGATAAATGATTCCCCCCACGCTAGGAATTCTGCAAACCATTCTTTCGACCTGCTGTGGCACTAAGTACATCTTTTCATAGAAAACCGCAATTCGGGTAGACTGGGACTCCAGACAATTATTGTCTTGTTCCGGACAGGTTGAATGTCTCGATTATTAAGACTACCAACCAGGGTCATCAAGCTAGCGCACCTACTAACCCAATAATTATGTACGCCATCCGATACCCTTCAATACCGGGACGCCAAGCAGACGCATTTGCTGGCCTAAGGGCTATGCACAACAAAAGACAATACCTGCGAGAAGTTAAGGTTGAAAGGGAGAAAGTCATTACTTCACAAGTTGCGCGTATCCATTACAAAATTGACCTGCCCTTCCTAGCCTATTTTATATCTAAGCGTTCGAAACACTTTATCATATTATCAGGCCCATCACGTTAAACGGGAAGACGAAAGAACCCGAGATGGCAGGTGAATAGCGCTGCTAGATTAGTCAAGACACTTCTTGTTTCTCACGAACCAAGAAACTACAGGGGGTGGTGTTGTCAATAGAGGGATACGATAAAAGAAATCGCTACTCATTTCCTTTAGTTACACATAAGGAGCGTGGTAAAAATAAAAGTGAATGAATCAATACGGGAAAAATAACCATCAGCTAACATATATATATATATCTGTATATCTATATACATATATATATATATATATATATATATATATATATATATATATATATATATATATAGATGTGAGGCAAAATACCCTAAATGAAAAAATACACTGGAAAGAAAAAAACGGACTCCATTCATAATAATGGCTAAAAATAACAAAAGGTAACAAGAATATAAGAGAAAAAGAAATAAAAAGAAAATTTCCTTGACATGAGTTGCTTTGAATGCTAACGTTATAAACTGTAAAGATAATACGCCACTAACCTGCAACAAGATTTCGTCATCATCTTGACCATCCAGTGGAGTGTGTAACTCCAGGCTAAATGATGTTGCGCTGTCCAGATAAAACCCGTTAATGGTGATGATAATACCACCGCTGTGGAGCAAAAAAAGAGTGCTTGTAAATCAAAATGCCTGCACCCTTTCCCCAATGTCTCAAGCTATAGTTGCTGGCTATTTTAAAGCCTGTTTCTATTTGTCATCATCCTTTATGTGGCTGTTTGTCCACAACAATGAATTTATCTAAGTGAAACAGATAACTTCTCCACTTAATCTATAATTTCATGAAGCTCTTATTCAGACTTTAAGAGAACATTACAGTGTAATCTTAATCACAGACAGCTTGCACTTCTATATCTAAGCTTCTAATATGTCACAACAGCTAATACAACTGTTTGACCAAAATTTCTAATCATCCTGGGGTATGACGTTAAACTGCATCCATTGGACAATCAACAACAAACCCAGTAACCTATCAATGTTTAATTGTTGAAGAGGTTAATATAACCGAGTAGGACTAGAAATAAGAGCTGGAAAGGCAGAAGATCCTAATTAGGACAATGGCTATCCATAGAGCCCCACTGTCTTGTGGGTTAGATACAAAACAAATGTAACGGAGAGCGTGCACACAAATGGGTGGTAGGCAATGTTTTGATTTTCCATGAATAGTCATTAGGCAAAACCAAACAGAGAACTCGGTGAGCAACATTAAGGGGGTTGGTGATTCGAATCCTAATCCCTGGTTCTGCAGGGATAGCCATGCGTAGCAGGTGGCTCCAAGTTGTCCGCCAGCGTCTACTTGCAAAATTAATGTCAAACATTAAAAATAGCAGCTTGGAATGTGCATACACGGTACCAAAAAGTTTAGCTAGGTAATGTTCAAGAGATGAACATGCAAGCACTTGCCAATGTAAGATGGAAAGGGACAAGTTCATAAAACTAAGAGTCACAAATATCACAAATACTTATTATCAAAACCATCCTAGACAACAGTGGACATGGGAGAGCCCTGGCGATAGAAGTAGAAAGAAGAAAGATTATATTCTCACCCTGAAACCATTCCAAAACAGAAATAATTAAAGCATTAGATAACTTAGGAATGGATCCGACAACAAAACTTCCAAATGCAATACTGGAATGACAGTGGTACAATACCAGGACATCTTTGCGAATCACCTTTATGGTGCTGCCTAAAATACCAGGAGCAACAGAATGTGTGAACTTCATAGAACAGTTTAATGAGCCATTTTACAAAAATCCTCTAGCGGATTTTGATGCACTGAATGTGCAAAACTCAGAGACCAGAAACATCTGCAAAACTGTTTGGCTTTGTGCTTTATAAAGGGACTAGAAATGCAATATTCACTTTGTCAATGCTTCTGAAATAATGTACACATGGACAAAAAGACCTCTATCTCTGCTCCATCAATTATTCTCAGGCCTTTGAGTTGACAAAGCAAAACATGAAAGGTTGTTTCAGAAAAAATAGACATTGATGGTAAAGATATGAGATACTTAGAAATCTATGCTAGAATCAAACTGCATCTGTGAGAATTGAAGGAGAACACAGTGATTTAAAATGTACCAAAAGAGCTATGAGGCAGGGATGTGGTCTGATCTTTTCAACCTATACAGCAAAATGATCTTAATTAAGGAATCTAGAAGATATATCAAGCTTAAAATTAAATGGAGAAAATCTTAATAATCTGAAGTATGCAGATTATACAATTTTAAAAGCAGAATCCGGTGAACAACTTCAAAAACTTTTAGATAATGTTGTGTTAGAGAGCAAAACAAAGTGCCTGTCTTTGAATATGAAAAAAAAATGGACTGTATAGTCGCCTATAAAAAAATTCTTGAGGCCCAATAAAATCTCTTTAGCAAAAGAGAAAAAATCAAACAAGTTATGGAATTCAAATATCTTGGCCAACTGATTAATCAGATGGTAAATGCACAAGTGAAATAAGTAAAAAAATAACTTCTATGATCAAATATACATTTCAAAAAAAGAAATCAACACTGACAAAAAAAGAAACATAACTGTGTACACCAAAATAAGGGTAATGAAAAAGGTCAGTAGGCCTACTATTTATGGTAGTGAGTGTTGCACAATAAAAAATGATACGGAGAGAAAAGTGGAAGCAGTAGAAATGTGGTCTTGCATACGAAAGATATTATGGATGAAAAAAGTCCAATGAATCGGCACAGAAAGGAGCTAATATTGAGCAATCAATAATTAAAACCACAAGACAGAGGCAAGCACATGTACAATTTTTAGGACACTTTTTTGATGCAAAACTTGAGAACACTTAGCAATCACAGGAAAGATTGAAGGCAAATACAAAAAGAGGCAGACGCAGAAAAACTTTTATTGTAAGTTTTGAATTGGGGCAAAAGGTGATGGATAGCAACAACAACTTTTTAAGGTTTACTGAGAATAGGTTTGAAAGGGGGGAATATGACTGCCAATGTTTCAATGGAGCTTCTAAAACTGAATGACAGAGTATACATCTGTCCAGATCTCTACCTAGATAAATGGTACTAGAACCTCTCGCTTTCTCTGCTGTCTTTCCCTCTCTCTTGGGCATGCATAGATACGATATTTAAACTCACCTTTCAATGGACCTTAATGGGGCAATGCTCTGTATGATTGGGTCTGGCCGCAGACAATAGTTAACTTGAGACTCATTTGTATGGAAATTGTCAATTGTAAGATCCACTGAACCACAGCCCGGTTTTGACTCTTTGTTCCCCACCACATTGCACAGAATTACTGACCTATAAGAAGAGAAAAGAAATAGTGGTATGAACAGTTTGGAGAGAAAAAAAAATCATAGACAGTTGGGAGAGAAATAGAATTTAAGCACAAAAGTGTCCCACGCATATCGGAGAGAATAAAAAGGAAAGAAATTCAGTATATATATATATATATATATATATATATATATATATATATATATATATATATATGTATATACATGTATATATATACACTTTACATCCACAACATACTCCTTTTCAACTGCCCCTCGCTCTTGAGTTAAAAAAAATTTTTAACTAGCTTCTTTTCTGTTTGTTGGGACAGTACAAACAGGTATGTTTGTCTGTGGTTTTATAATATTCATCCGTTTACCTGTTTTTTTTCCCAGTTTTCATGTGACTTTAGACTATTATTTAAAGTCACATGAAAATTGAAAAAAAAAACCAGGTAAACGGAGGTTAAGAAAAAGATAAATGCTGATGTTTCATCTTACATTTTTTCTAGGATTAAAAAGATTTGAAATACAAGCTTTATTTTATGATTACTTGATTTCTTATTAGCCACCAATAACCAAAATAACAGTTAAGATAAAAGCCAGATGCAGAATACAGTCCAATGTTATGAGACACATTTGAAAGTTCCTGGGCATGCTCTACAAAGATTCTGTTCGAACAAGGAAGCTCACTCATGTCGACTGACGATCTCGCAATCTGTTCCAGCAATCTTCACTGTGGTGTCACGTCCACTGTCTAAGTGTTGCCCTTTTAAGGAAACCTGGGTACGCCCTGACACTGGTCCATATTCAGGGAAGAATTCTGAAACTTCAGGGTTCTGGAAAAAAAACCTTACAAATATACTGAAATTGAATTCTTCGTGTGAATTTGCATTTTTTTAATTTTTAAATTGACCAATGTTAATTGCTTTGTTTGTGTAGACTTTTAAGGTTTCTTTTTTCCAAGTCTGATCTTTACTTAAGCCCAGAATCAGCATTGTTTTGGATCGACAGAGTATAACTAGAATCCACTAGATCAGATCTAGAATTTTTTGTAATGATGAAAATAATCAACCCAGGTTTAATCTCAATGTATGCTTTCTACAAATGAACATTTATTTATCCTTTGTTGATTCCTTTTGAATTCGTAAAGAAAAAAAATATTTTGCTTATACTTTAGGAACACATCTTTGTCAAAACAATATTAAATCTAACATAACAATGACCTTTGCCTTGCCACCTTAACCTGCATTAAACATTTCAGAGTTGGGGGGTTGGCGGTGTTTGTGTGGGAAATATGTCATAAAAATTGATGGAGAAAATTCCACTGAAAATTTGAATATCGCTATCTCCACCAGATGGGATAAAAGCCAACAAATCACAGATATCACAAAACGCTCAAAGGACGCTTTTAATACTAATTTATCTCTATATAAGGTAAACAGACTTTTTTTTTTGATTCGTGAGATTCTGAATTAATGTTGGATATTGTAAAGACTAAGTTTGAGGAGCAGGCAAAATAATTGTTGACTCTGGAGCAATAATTTAATTACCTATTTATACCTTTCACTTTATTGTGAAGCCATTTGGAGTTCTTATCTAAGTTTGACGCGAGTGGAAATTTAAGAAGGCTCTATTCTGGCGGTTAGGAAAACACATAGAGACCGTTAAACAAATAAAGAGTGTGGTCAGTTACCACAACTCAATCCTTGATGTTTGTTCACATCAGTATAAATGCTTAAAACTGCATTTTGGAAGACAGTGTCATTAGTTCCCCTGTGGTTGGAGCTAAGTACCCCAGCAAAAGCTGGTTTACATTTTGTTTAGCTTGTGTGAAGATTATAATAAAGTTTGTACTAAATTAAAGTCTAAATTTATTATCGTAATTTTTAAATTCCCACCTATATTTCATATTTTCATGGACATTAGATACTAAATTTGTCAGATCCTAATTTTTTGTCTCTGAAAGTTAGTTTGGAAATTCGATTTATACTTCCTTTGGAAGAATGGATTAATTCGGTGGCATTATGTTTGCCCTCTAGATTTGAAAATATGAAACTGTTATTTTCCATTTGAGACACAGAAGAGCAAACTCAGTGCCTTATTATAACTTGAATTCTGAGTATCTAAGAGAAGTTTTGACTCATCCACGTCTGTCTTATAACTTTTTAATTATTTTTTTACACACCAGTCGATCTTAAATCTCAAATGAATGCTTACACCAACACACTTTGAGAAGAACATTAGGATGGTGAAGACACAAGCAAGTTAAATGAAATGCTCCCTGACTTGACAAATGACAGAGTACCCTAATCAAAAAGTTAACAAAACAAAAAAAAAGACATGAAACTGTCATGAGCAGAGTCCCCATTTTGGTAGCCTTCGTAATGACAAGCATAATTTATTTGATCTGTCGCCAGCAATAATTATTACAAATTAACTGACACGTACAATCTTCTACCATATCACCTGGGGCTGTGGACAGTATTATTTTTAAAAATTATTCATTTCTTCATAGAAATTTGTAACGGAATTTGACCTTTATCTCCCATTCATTTTAGAACTATTAATAGATCATGGAATGTAAGAGGAAATGGAGGACAAAAACAGAGAGGTCATTGACAAATGTACACTGTGTATATCAACAGTCAATCAATCAATCAATTTTATTGATCCACTAAGCAATTGGTTAGATAAGCTGTCTGATAAAAGAAAAAAAAAACAAGCATGTATTGGAACTCTTCATCTTACTACGCCAATCTGCTCAATGAAAGTGTATCTAATTTTGAACTGCTTGTAATCATAAATGTTTCTTCTTTACTTAAGAAAAATCCTTTCACTATATCCTCCCCACAGTTATTAATAAAACCATAATAAATGACACTCTTTGATATCGTTGTCTTCTGGCTCTTTTGACATATTTGCACAAAACTATTACAATGTCATGGGGAAAACATATCTAACCCTCATTTTTAAAAATATCTCCTATCTTAGCATTTATGCACTCTTGTCAACACATACCACGTAAGTCAAACGGCTTCCACCCGTCAAGTTATATTTGGATGGCAATGACCTGATGTCAACAGAAACATTGACTCTACAGGAATCCTGGCACGAAGAGCATTTCTTTCTCACTGTGCAGGTGATACTGGCGGGTTAAAAATACATGAAATAATAGCATTGCTTTGTATTTTTAAATATTTATATATACATACACATGTGTGTGTGTGTGTGTGTGTTTTCCAATATACGTTTTGGTTGTCTTGGGTAAACACTTATACTCAGTTATCACAATCATTAAACTAGTCTATATCATTGGAATATCACTCAGGCTCAACAGTTTTCATAATTAGTATAAAAAAGGGTCCAAAGCACTTTCAACATATTCGAAGTTATCGACTCAAATATTCTCAAAATTGTGAATCTATTAAAGCAGGAAAAATACCTACGTTGGTAAAATTTTGATATCCCACAAATTTTCCTGGAAGAAAAATCATCTAGTGCAATAAGGGCAGAAAGCGATCACAGGTGATTTATTTATGTATAAAAATATAAAAAAAATAGAAGGAAATAACTGCATTTTATACATATATGGACATTCTTTTCAGAATTAAATATCTTGTCCTCATGAGGAGGATTGACCTTTCCTTTCTTCATACACAGGCATACATCCTTTAATTCCTTGAACCTTTTGAAAAGAAGCAATATCATGCTTTAGTTTACATTAGATTTCTTTTTGATCGCTTTGAATGCTTGTTTCTGAAATATGAAATGGACAAAAAAGTGAATTTGTTTTGAGATTCAAAAAAGTGAAGAGCGGTATTTAAAGCAGAAGAAAATAATTTATCTAAATTAAGAGAAGAGAAGAGAATAAAAACGATTTGAAATAGGTTTACTTTCTTTCAGACGTAGGCTAAATTATGATTAAATCTGACATGATATAAAATACATTAATAGTCATAGGCACAGAGTGTGATTATTTAAATCAAGCCTTTTTATCGCATGAATACGAGATAGCTCGAACTTTAAAACCTCACACTATTTGAATAAAAAAGTGCCTCGGGAGGCAGATAGGAGCAAAGTAAAATTTTGCAAAGATTTAAGGTAATTGAACTGAATGAAAGATGTTGAACATTTAATTGGAGGAATAAACAATGCTGTCAGATTTTGTTTAGAGAGCATCCCATATCTTGTGATGATCTTGACCTACATTTCAGTGACACAATAATTGAGTCATATAAACACTTCACATCTTGCAGTGGATATTATATAGGCAAGACATATGTTTATAACAAAATAATAAAGAGAGGTTTTTATATTACTGTCACATTCTTATAAAAATCATGTAACGTAATGTAGAGAAGCATTCATGGAAACAATCTCTTTCCCCATGTACACATTGCATGATTTTGCTTTGATTTTAATAAAGTCAGACAATTCCAAATTTTGAAGCCTTGCCTTAATACACTTTAACATGTTTAAGAACTGCTGCTAATAATGATCCAAATGTGGAAGAAATCCTCATATCTCTAGTTATCAAATAAATGAAATTAATAATCAGTACATGAATTGACTTTACTGACCAACAGTAAAGCAAAAAATACATAATGCATTGTAAGATTTTCTTACTTGGTGCCTTTTGCCTTCACATTGTCACAGGGCTGATCACATATGGAAACGACAACTTTTGAATACTCGTCTGTGATAGTTCCAAGCTGATTACCATAGAGAGTCAACACTGACCCTCCATCTGTGGGCACTGATGTTGGTTGAAACTGAAAAGCGGCGGAGAATAAGGATTGGTGGATTTGGAAAGAAAAAAGATGAGCCATGGCCCCTCATGTAAATAATCCATCACGAATCATATAGTTGTCTCCCTAAATATAGATATAGGGTTTTACATATTGGATCTAAAGAAGTAGCATTTCGATGTTACATCTTAAACATTTTTAAAGATCACTGTATTCATTTGATCAATTGCAAAATCTAAAGACTTTCTTCAGAGAATTTCTGACAATTTTTACATAAGGGATGCGAATGGTGTTCAGCAGAGCAAGTCTAAACAAAAGAAAGTTGTGAGCTAGATTTGTTTCATTTGTCTACTACCAGATTAAGCAAAGTCAGCTCAATAGAGAGCAACTCATTTAAATAAAGAAATTGTTTTACATCGTTTACTGCTTTTCTATATACAATCAAATAAAAACATTTAGCACTTTCCTTCATGCAGAGTGTGCCTGCCAATTGATTTTTCCTACAACGTTTTGTTTGTTTCTATGCATGAAGCCAAGATTTTCTTGCAAGTTCATTTCTGTCTAAAAGAGTTGAGTTTTAAAGTAATCTCTCCACGACATCATCGATAGTTTTGTTATACTATTACCATTCTCCTCTCCTCCTACTCCTCCTTCTTCCTCTTCTTCCTCTGGTTCTTGTTTTTTTCCTTCCACCATTTTGACCCAGTTTAATTACTATACGTACAAATAGATAAATGATTAAAACAAAAAGTTAATAATTGCTACTTTATGCTACTTTTTGATTTTGATATATAGTTTTATATCTTTACTCAATATTCCTTTACACCAAAGAGTTGAAATAGAGGCACATGCCCCATAGCCAGTTGAGAAGGGACTGTCCATTTGCCATTTTTTATTCAATACAGTTACACTCCGTCTTGTACTATTTTATTGATATTAGCCTGACTATCCTTTTGTTTTATCATGCAAGCATGGGGAAATAGAACAAGCAAAGCACCATAATCGATAGAAGTGAAAGAAATAGACAATAACCATGGAGCGAAGAGAAAAGTGAAAATAAAATTTTTAGGCTTTCTTATAAAAGCTTTGTTTCATAACAATAACGAAATATACCCATCTTAAAAGCAGACTAATAAGACTTGATATACTTGATAAATATGAAATAGGCACATATATAATGAATACTAAACTTTTCACAGGGCCAGAAAAAGGCCAGCCAAAGGCGCTAGTATTTTTGTATGGTAATATATTTTGAGAATCAACAACTATTTGTGGCTGCTTTGGGTATATATATATATATATATATATATATATATATATATAAAGAAAAAAGCACTTTACAATCATCGTTTTTTGAGACACTGACTTTGCTATGCTGTGGTTTTGGCCTTTTAAAAAAGTACCTCCCAGTGTTGAAGAGTTTACAAAGCTTATTACTTCATGCAGATTTCTTTAGGATGGCAGTTTTTAACATTTTGAGTGTTTTGGGGTTGAATTCTTCTCTTGAGAACACTATAGATTATTTCATTTTGTCTTATTTTGCTAAGGTATCGGGGTGATGCATAGAAATCCTCATGTAGGAATAGAATTAAAAAAAAAAATAATAATAAATAGCATAAAGTAAAAGTCATATCTTGACATTGTATCTCATCCTCTGAGTAACATTTTTTTTGCTCAGCACTCAAGTTGTTATCTTTATTGAAATTTTAAGGTAAACAAAACATTTTTTTGTATTGATTCTTCCACATGGTTGGAGAAAAAAGCTGGTCAATTAAAGCTAGCTGTTTTTGAAATTCTTTCCTTTTCAGGTTCTCTTTCTTTTGTGGAATGCTACAATGCGTTTGCTAGTTCCAGGTATTTGAATCACACATCGCTGTTTTCTGAACGTTTATTTGATGGAGTAAATTATAGTCCAGCTGGCCTCTAGGATAGGGCACTGTTTTTCTAATGTATTCTTCTAATGAAGCAAAACTGCTTGCATTGAACAGATCTTTAACATATAATATAATTATTCTTTAAAATACACCTATTAATATCAAAGGCTTTATCATGGTATCTCAGAAATTTGTTGCTAAAAACAGGCTCTTCAAAACAGTCTTGCAGTTTATTGTGGTCCTTTGTGTTTCTACAATTTTCATTTCTTTTTTCTAAGGCAATGTTTTTTATTTCAAATTCTCCTTCTACTGTTACGCTGAAGCTTAAAAAGGCAGCTTTGCCTCCGACTGGATTGAAGTTCCACACCCTCTTTCTTGGTGAGTAAGACTTCTGCCAACAGAAGGTTGGCCGCACTCTGGGCACTAAAAATATCAAACAATTTTAATCTGCCATCTTCTGTAATGTTACACATTATTTTTTCTTTTCGTCTTTTTCATACGCTACGATTTTTTGGAGCACTTTTAATTTTTCCAAAGAAATCTGAAAAAAATAATGCTAATTTTGTAAGATGTTAATCGGCACTCCAATGCTGTCAAGATAAATCCTTTCTCTATAACAGAAAGGTCCCTTTTCGCCTATTTCAATGCTTTCAATTTATTTTACTCCCATACTGCTTCTGACTTGGCTTTCTATGGTGGAGCGTCATAAACAGACTATGAGAGATGTCATACCTTCTCATTTAAACAAAGCCAATCTAGATGCACTGGGTTTATGAGACCGTGTGGCAGATGATATACTCTCAGAGATCATATCAGACTATATGTGAGATGTTGATGTTACTGGGGAATATGATCCAGATTGTCTGAGGATAAGCTGTCAACTTCAAGGCCTGGATGTACCTCTCCCCAATAAGACCTTCAAGTGATATGCATTATTGGAAATTACAATATTTTATTGTAGATAAAGAATGGCAAAGCTCACAATTATATGAACAAAACCTACATGCAATATTCTAGGTTGAATACTGCATGGCATGCCTTAAATTGTTAAAGTTTAGCCCTTTTTTCTATTATTTTTTTTTCACATTGAGTCACTTTACATCAAATAGCTTTGGATCTACAAAATATATTAGAAAAAGATAAACAGCGGCGTTCCTAGCATTCTTTAAGCAATATTCTCATCTAAAAATTCTTTAAGCTTCAAAATTTGGGATGTTTTTTTAGGCACGCACCCAAGGCAGCAGTGTAAAAGGATATTCATTTTCACTTGAGGAAACTATTATTGTGAAAAAATAAAGCATTTCAAATGTTGTTCTTTTTTCAAGATTTTGATTGTTGTGCCTTCTTAAAAAAAGGCCTCCATGCATTTTTTCGAAAATTTTAATTTATCCTGCTGAGAGGGGTAGTGCAATTGTTGGAGTGCCTATGGCCAGCAAAAGTTAAGGCAAACTATCTCACACTGGTGTATGCCGGCAAAACAAAACAAACCAAGAGCCTACGCCAGTCTGTATTGGCAGAACCTCATGGTACTGATTATATGATTCACTTTTCTTTTTCTTATAGCCCACTCTACATGTATCCATTTTAATTTTGAAAACATTTTGGAGTCTAAGAGCAAGTACAATTTTTATAATAATTTTCTCACAGAGTCTAGTCTGGGCGGGCAGGTGTTTGACTCGGTCGTGCGACACTGCGTCCCCGTGGACTCCTCTCCTAGACATGAGCGCTCCGCCGGACACCACAAGCACGGGCCAGAAGCAACACACATTTCACATGTTTGAAACTGACGGCAGTAGTCCAGGCTCAAAGAAAGGACCTGGGCAAAGGTGTAAGAGGAAAGTCAAATGAGAGAACAATTGAAAACTAAAACTCATGCAATGAAAATAAAAAGACTTGCATAAACTGAGATCATTTTTTCTAGACAGATAAATAGAAATGGCTAAATGCTCATAGAAATAAACAAAAAAATTCAGCTTCATTTCACGAGCACATTTGTAAACGATGATTGTAAATTACACAATCAGTTTATTTGATATAGCATTGCAAGGAACTAAAACTATATTAAAACTGTTTCTCTCTTCATCTTTCTGCTCAACTAGAACTCGCTAATCTTATTTCATTATTCAAGAGGGTTCTATAAGTGAGTAAGAGGGGGATAGCGAGAGAGAGCGAGAGAGAGAGAGAGAGAGAGAGAGAGAGAGAGAGAGAGAGAGAGAGAGAAAAAGAGAGAAGATTATGGATTAGAGACTTAATAATTCACATAACTATATACAATCTCTAAATGTATGAGTATATAGCTGTATGTGTATGTGCACGTATCTGTATTATGTCTATAGTATGTATGTATGTGTAGGCATATATGTAACTGATATATAATTAATCATAAACTTTTTTTTTCACACCTTATAAAAATTAATACTTTTCATAAACGGATTTTTATTTCTAATAACGATCTTTCAACATTAAGATTATATTTTATGTCATGATTCTTTGCTTAGCGAATGTCTATGATATCTTATTTGTGATTTTTGCATGATAAAGCCTAATAAGCGAAACGTTGTTATATACTCTGTGTTGTTTAATTTGTTCTTATAAGTTTGAATTGGTGGCTGTATTCTTTTACTATGCATATTTCACTTCCTTCAGCCACCATTGCATCTTCAGGATCCTTAATTTATTTATAAGTTTCTTGGAGTGCGGTATTTGTATACTTTTGTGCTTTGTAGACAAATGAAAAACTTGGTAGGCTTGGATGGGAATGAAAATTCGCATTTTTTTACTAGTTTAGTCTTTTGGATTATATCGAGCACCTAGGCTGAGATCTGGACTTACATTCATGGGTGATTTGATTATTAGACCTCAAACAACAAATCATGCGTGTGATGTCAGCTTAAAGTAGGTTATCAAATATAATTTCTTATTTTGAAATATTTCTGTCTGTGTGAGAAAGCAATGGAGGGGGAAAGCACTGATTTTGAAGTTTGGGTTTTTGTGTATTGCCATTCTACAACAACGTCATCTCAGGCTTTCAGCCCATCTTCAGGCCAGGGTTGGGTTGTAGGGCTCGAACCTGTGACAAAAGGGTCTTACTGATTTCAGCACAGGTTTGCTTTGAACTATGCCATTAACACACTGATTAGGAAGAACTAAGACGAAATAATGTAGATTTATAGCTATCGATATTCCAGATCCCAAGGATTAATGGCAAATTCAATTTGTAAGAAATCTCAACTGATCTGTAACTAGTACATTTCTTTCAAAGTTCCCTCGTTCTTTAACAATAAACCTAATGTGTTCACCAAATTTGGCATAAATATAGATTTTGGTGATATAGAGATTTGTGCGCATTAAGAACTAGTTCATTGACTTTCAATTTCACGGCAAAAAATTATTAAATTCTGATTGCCTGTCCGTTCAACAAAAATGAGTGAATTCCAAATTCAGTGACTTCAAGTCTGCACCTTGCTCAATTGACAATCGTATTATATCCCCATATCTTGATCGCAACCGACATAATCCTGGCAAAATGTGCAACTTACCTTGTGTCCATTTGAGACATACATAAAAGCACTAGAACCATCTGTAGCGCCGACAGGTAAAGGCTGACCATTCCAAGTACCGTTGATTGTGAGCAGATCCACATTTAGCTTGTGATACTCAGATATCCCCGCATTACCCTCTTTTATAGTAATGTCATCACGTTTCTTTGTCATCGATAATATGATCTTGAATGAATAAAAAAAAAAAACAACTTCAAAGTAATTCTTATAACGCTGTGTTGAAAATAATAATGTTAGTAACAGTGATCCAACCTGTGCCTTACTGCTGATGAATATATTTTATTTCCTAAAGATGCATTTTTATTTCCAATTCAGAAATTATTACCCATACCTTTTTTAAAGATAACTCTTTGTTTAATCCTAAGTTTAATGAAGTAGTCTCATCACTTTATAAGTTTATACTTCTACCCTGACAAATATAAAACTATTTTAAGTCGAACAATACACAGTACCGTTCAGTATCAGAGTACAAAAAAAATATCCCAATTTGTTTTATGCCAGATAGATTTCCACTGACAAATGTACTGGTCATAAAAAGTCATATAAAAATGTATACAGAAAGCTAAAGAAGGAAAAACACTGAAATCTGTGAACCTGCTCCTTTTTCTCTACCTACCAAAATGATAGTTATACAAATGAGCACAAATATACAGTATTACTAGATAAACTTCTCCCATTTCTCTCACCTTACTTATTAACCCATCCAGTGTCAAAAGAAACAAACTCATCTTCTGGTAAGACAACGAAGAGGAAGCAGAGAAAAGTCGGGGTGTGTAAGTCCACAGAGTACAAACCGCAGTCTTGTGAAAGCCCACCAGCGCTTTGATGCTGTTCACCGTTACACCTTGAACGCATGGGTTGTCTGGATCAGATGAACATTGCTGCCCGGACTGAGAAAGATGGTCGAAATTTGAAGATTGATTAATATTGCTAGAAAGGCTAGACTAAAGTGCAGAGAGAATGAACATGTGGCGAATAATATTTTTCATCGTGTTGTAATTCCGTATTTTTGGTCTACTTTATTTTAATTTTGTACAGCGAGTGCTCAAAAGCAATCTATCATTAATGATGCTTGAAAACCATATTATTTGGTATGAATATTCCCAACTGCAATAATAGAAAAACTCAAGTTTTTCAATCTTAACTTGAACTTTAGAAGCACATTCTGGCAGACCGTGAGTTCAAGTGCCATGCATCAGATTGATGATTCAGACAATAAAAATGCTCTTCTCAGGCATCAAGGCTTAATAATATATTGCGTCCTTAATTTTCAAAAAAACATTAACACTCGAATATCACAAGTGAATTCTAGATGCAAATGCTTTCACATGATAGCACGTTATCGCAGCCAAAGAAACCACACTTTTATGAGTGAAGAAAATATACCCCAAGAAACGTCAACCACTTTTTATTTTTTATGATAACACCTACCTTAGAGCTAAACACACATTTGTCTTTAGCTCCTTTAATCCAACTGGCTGGTTGCGCCAAATTATTTGCATGATTACATAATTGTACAGCAAAGTTTAACTCCTTGTTCAGTGTGTGGATGGTGAAGACACACACTGCCCCTCCGAGGCGAGCGTCAGCTCTACGTGAAGATGATTTTCTTGCTGCTCCGAAAGCTGCAAAAAGCACAGGTGTTCGCTCAGTTGACAAGTTGAGCTGTATATCACTAAATCCAAGCACCGCCGATGTTAGAAGAGGATATTCTTTACCCTGGAGAGAAGTGGAAAAAATAAACCGCACATATTCATTATCTTTAAACTTTGAACACCAAATGGTACACAACGCATGACACTGATAAATAGATCTACTTCGTGAGGTAAATTGTCCGTATAACATGCAGTGGCTGCAAAAGGAAGATTGTGCGATAATTTCTCCCGAAAAATCATAGTAAATTTTTTTTTCAGGCGCAAGCAATGGGTTATAAATGTGAGGCGAGATGATCTTCATCAAAACCAACAGAAAAAATTTGTAAAAACAGTGCTCTGTGGCTGATCATTTCGAAGTGTCTCAATTCATGAACCCTGCCCTCAGAAACAAACTGATTCATTGTGCTGTACCAACTGTGTTTGACATTCCAAACAAACCTTCGTCATTGACTCCACGCAGACCGCCCTCTAAAAAAATGTATGCCTATCTCTTCAGTTCATTTTATTTTTGAGGAACCAATTCATACACAAAAATCACGGTCTGCCAAGCCAGTACGCGAACTGACACCAAAGAAAATTGCTTTGCGTAAAAAATTGTACTCAGCTCGACAGCAGTTGTATCGCCTTAAGAAAATTTCTGAAAAATTGCACCCTGCTGAAAAGCCTAAAGTTTCCCTGCAGAAAATAAATGAAATTTTGTCAGAACACCTTAAGGACAGGACCCTAGACTTTGTCATGACTCAAGTAAGGATGGCTTCCAAATCAAACTATGGGCTTCGATGGAGCTGCACGGATAAGAATTTAGCTCTATCTCTTTATCATGCCTCCCCTAAGATCTACATACTTTTCTCAAAACTATTTTGTTTGCCCAGCGTATCTACTTTAAGAAAAGGTATGTTATCTTTAGACTTAAAACCTGGGTTTTCTCCAACTATTTTGCAAGCCTTAAAAGTAAAAGTTAAATCTATGACACCCGATGAAAAGCGTTGTGCGCTTGTTTTCGATGAGATGTCGATAAAAGAGGCGGTGTGTTATGACCCTAAACATGATGTTGTGCGGGGATTTGAAGATTATGCTCATTTAGGCAGGAGCAGGTACATAGCCAACCTCGCTTGTATCTTTATGGCACGATGACTGACTGCTAATTGGAAGCAACCCTTCGGTTTTGTATTCAGAAGTTCTTCAAAACATGTTTTTTTTTTTTGCGTGTGTGTCAAACTTGTTTCTTTTTTTTTATTCTTATTCCATGTATATTACTGCTGTGTACAAGTAACATTTCTATTTCTCTTTCGACATCACATTGAATTACAAGGAAGGAAAAAATATGTTCATTAGTGACATGCTTTCCAGAGCATACCTCAAAGAAAATGTTGTGGATGAACAAATAGAAAAAGACATCCATCTCTATGTAAATCAAATCAGAGACAGCTGGAATGTCAAAGATTAC
>BLXT01006766.1:830289-856670 GCA_019648995.1 Plakobranchus ocellatus | reverse complement strand
ATTCATTAAGAAAGGACGAAAAAATAAACAGCAATGCTCACAAAATTAAATTAATCACATTACATTTGGCAGCTGTTTTTTTTTCTTCCTTTTGTATGTAACAATTTAGTAGGCATTGCATCTTTTGGATCCAAGATTGAATTTATTCGTAGTTCTTCTAGCTTTTGAGTTTGCCCATTTTTATTTATAATTTGTTGTTTTTCATCGCGTATGTCAAAAAAGGAAAAATCGGAATCATCACACAATAATGAGATCCTCCTCTGTAATCTGGTCCTGTCAAAACATGTTTGAGGAGCCACTAAATCGACTGCAATGACTAATCTTCTAACTCAATGCTCATTCTAGATATCTATTTCAAATACCTCAACCCTTTAGATCCTCTCTTCCCAAATTCTGCTTACTCCTCTCCGCACATTTTTATATTTGAAGTGGAGATTCCATAGCCTGCGTCCTTTGACCTATAGCACGAGAGAAGCTATTAATCAGCTTGCTCTTATCCTTGATTCAATATTGTGTCTAGAGCCGCACTGTCGATCTTGTTAACTCTTTCTATATTAAGTCACGTGACGGTGAGCCATGATGTCAAACTGCAATAATTTGTTCTATTTCAGATCTGAATCAGGATTTTTCAACACTAGATAAAACTTTAAGTCCTGAGTTTGACGTTAAATTGCATCCGTAGGATAATCGGCGACTATACCGGTAACCTCATCAATTTTTAATTGATGAGAAGGGTAATGGGATCCACTTGGACTAAAAATAAGACCTTCAAAGTGCGGAAGATCCTTAATAGGACAACGGCCATCTATAGATCCACACTGCCTTGTGAATTAGTCACTGCCGGGAGCCGCCTGTGATCCAGGCTATAATATCCACTCATGTGTAAATTTAAGATAAAAACTAAAAAAGCAAAAAGAAAGGCAAGGCCAATCCTAAATTCCAAACGGACTAAACAAAATCTTATGAAAAACTAAGAGACAAAATTGCTGTATCTATGCATAACAAGTAAGAGACTCTAAGAGACTCTAAACAGCATCTCAGAAGTAGGAGAACTATGGTCAGAAATGAAAAACTCACTTAATGAAGTCATAGAGAAAACGTTCCCAAAAACGACAGAAAAAAGCAAAATAAATGGATAAGCAAAGTATAACTCGATTTGATTGAAGAAAGGCGTAAGAAATAAAATGTAGAAGCCAAAAACAAACGCCTAAACAAAAAAAAAATCAAAATGAATTGCAATACAGCGAAAGAAGAATGGATTAATCTACAATGTTAGGGAATAGAGCAAACGCTAAATATAGACAGCAAATTCATGCATGCTAAAATTAAGGGCACCAGTGGTAAGAAAATCAAATGCAGTAGCCCTGGCTGCATCAAATCAAAAGGCAAAACAATGTAAATCGAAAAGGAGGAAATACTAAATGAATGGTCAGACTATGTTGAATATCTTTTTTAAGTGATAGGTACGAAAAACCTAAAATAAAGAAAAACATAGAAGGCCCAACTATCCTTAAAGAAGAAATAGACGTAGCAATAAAGAAAATGAAAAATGGAAAAGCCACAGGACCAGATAATATACCAATAGAAATAATTAAAGCATTAGATAACATGGAAATAGATCTGACAATTAAACTTCTTAATGCAATATACGATAGTGGTAGAATTCCAGAAGATCTTTGTAAATCTGTTTTTATAGTATTGCATAAAACAACAGGAGCAATAGAATGTGAAATTCATAGAACAAACAGTTCAATGAACCATTTTACAAAAAATTTTTGTTACGTGTTTTGATGCATAAAATGCGCAAGAGTCTAACACCAGAAATATCTCCAAAACATTGGCTTTATGCCTGATAAAGGGACTAGAAACGCAATTTTCACTTTTTCAATGCTCATGGAAAGGTGTATAGAAAAAGAAAAAGATCACCACCTCTATTTCATTGATTATTCTAGGGCTTTTGACAAAATAGATCATGTAGAGCAGTTTTGTATACTAAAAAAAATTAGACACTGATAGGAAAGATCTGAGATTAATTAAAAATTTATACTGGGATCAAATTGCATCTTTAAGTATTGGAGAAGAAAATAGTGATTTCAAAGCCATCGACAGAAGTGTACACGGCAGAGATGTGTAATATTTCCTGATCTTTTTTACCTTTGCAGTGAAATAATCTTAAGGAATCGTGACGATATTTCAGGCTTAAAAAAATGGAGGTAATTTTAATAATCTCAGGTATGCAGATGATACAAATTTGTAGTAGCAAAATCTGGTAAACAACTCCAAACACTTTTAGATACTGTAGTTTTAGAGAGCAAAAAAATGATCGTCTCTTTGAATGTAATCCTCCAACCCCATGTTCAACCTCGGTAGCAAAGGCGAAGAAATCAAATAAGTTACAAATTTCAAATATCTAAGTTATTTGATCAGATGGCACAAGTGAAATAAGCAAAAGAATAGCTATGACCAAAGATACATTCCTAAATTTCTAACTAATTTTGGCCAGCAGAAACATCTGTGTGAAAACCAAAATTAGGGGAATGAAAGGATATGTATGGTCAATAGTTTTTTTTTATAGTAGTGAGTATTGGACAATAAACAAAAAAAAAAGAGATAAAAACTAGGAGCAGTAGAGATGTGGTTTATCAAAAGAAAGATGGGGATATCATGGACAGAAAAAATTTCAATGAACTAGTACTGAAAGAGGCTAATCATGAGCGATCACTAATTAAAACCATAACTACATTTTTAGGCCATATTTGCCGACATAACGGTTTATAACACCTAGCGATCACTGGAAAGATTGAAGGCAAACGCAGTAAAGATAGACAGAAAATAACTTTATTTAAAAGTCTTAAGTCATGAACAATAGGCAAGAGTAGGAACAATAACTTTATAGAGTTAACTGAGAATAGGTTTGAGTTGAGAAAAGTGATCACCAATGTCCGCTCCTGACCAGGTGTCTGAAGAAGATAACACTTTGTCTTCCAACCTAGATATCGGCCCTCGGATTTTAATACATCTCTTAAACAAATCCGTTGTATATTTTTTTCCGGTCGTTTCATATCGAAAACTTATGCTGCAGAATTACTTTGAAAAGGAAAAGGAAACAAACTTGAACTAAAATGCGATTTGGATTTTTAAATTGAAGATCAAGCCGAAACGAACCTGTATATGTGAAAGATAATAGGTACCAAAAGGCACTAGCAGTCTTAATACACTATGATATAGTTATGAAGAATTTCGTTTTCAAAATTTTTTGTTAGTTTTTTTAACGATTTGGTTGCTTTCTGACCGGAACCCGAAAAATAGTTTTTTCTTCCCCTCATTGTCACTTTTCGTTGCTAAATTGATTTTGCATGAACGCTCGCAAGTCTTCTTAAGGGATCAAACATTATAATTAATTTTGTTTCGTGAATTGTCGTAAGATATTAATTAAGATATTCTTTAAATACCAATTAATGCTACACTTTTTTTGCCAATGCGTTCAGGCTTGTAGCCCAAACAAAAATTTTAATATAGATTTAATATTCTCATGGTGTTTTGTGATACTCCAGATGCTTTACATTTCATTCAAACTCTTGTTTTCGTCCGGTTCTATTTAAGCCTGTGAGGCCTATTTTGGCCCCTGTGTTTATTCAAAGGTATAGCCTGGCAATGGCAGACTATATTGTTGAAATTTACATGGACTGACGGGACTAGTATTGATGGAACTGTTGGCATGTTGACGTAATGTAAATGTTCACCCAAGGCAACCAATTATAATACAATCGATAAGCACATACCTATATTATATATATATAGAGAGAGAGAGTATAAAATGTCGACTTAAGTTGCCGCTTTAAACATTTAGATCCAAGGGAACCCTAGAATCTAGATCTGAGTAACAAGCGCACCGCTTGAAATGAAATGAGATGCCGAGGTATTCCCTTATCTATAGTTCATAAATTTTTGTTCTTTGAATTTTATTTTTCGTCATTCTCGTCGATCTAAAGCTATAATAAGGCCTTGAATCCAGATTTTAGGCCTAATCGGGCCTATCTAGATCTAGACAATGATGCCTTGATTTAGATATCTAGGCTAGAACTAGCTTTCGCTTCCAATGCAGCCCTGCATGAAAGCCATCGATAAGTGTATATCTCTGTGGACTTAATGTAAACAATTATAATCCGGAAATTTATATATTTCAGTATAAATGTTAGCAACATGGCTGATCAAAAAAATCTGAGTTACATTTTGAGGAAACAAAATAAAAACAAACAAAAAATTAGAAGGAAATAGAATTTGGACTAATGGACATCAACAGTGCACGCTTCTGCCATAGCTAATCTTTCATACAAAGTTTGAAGTCATTTGTTTTGTGGTTCAAGAGTTTTACACAACATAAAATTTAAAGTACTCAATTATATATATATACACAAAATAGTACTATTGTTTTATGAATTTTGAACCCCCCAGTGTCACCTGCACAGTGAGAAAGAAATGCTCTTTGTGCCAGGATTCCTGTAGAGTCAATGTTTCTGTTGAGATCAGGTCATTGCCGTCCAAATATAACTTGATGGGTGGAAACCGTTTGACTTACGTGGTAAGTGATGACAAGAATGTGTATATGCTCAGGTAGGAGACATTTAATGGGTCTGACAAGACATGTTTCTCCTTCGAAACTCTGAAAGGTCTTTTGTGTGAATAGCTCAAAAGTGATAGAGAATACTTTGATTACGAAACACATCTCATAATGCAAGTTTGCAGGCCGAACAAAAGCTGGACATCTTTTAAATGAAAAGATCGTAAACAGTTAATAGTCATTTCCGATATCAGTTCTCCTGTTGTATAACCATTTATAGATTTGAAATCCAGTATTTTCAAAAAGGTAACGAATCATAGATGTCTATTCTTTTTCTTTTATGTAGATACATGCGTAAAAAAACAGTCAGTTTATTGTTTTGATTATCGACGTCTTGTTGGCTTTTTTTCTATCTGTTGGAGATAGCGAAGGACTTTTCTCCTACAGTTTTCATGACATGATCGCCAAATAAGTGCCGCCAGCCTTCCCACCAAAAATATGTAATATTTGCTAAGGTAGCAAGCCAAAGGCCATTATTATAAAGATGTTGAGGGTGTATGATTTACTTAGTAAATTTTTTTCCCTTATCAATAAAACAATCTTTGTGTAAAAAGCAGAGAAAGTGATCAAATTGAGTTGATCATTCCAATCTTTATAAAAAATTCCAGATCTTTTCTATATTATCTGGATTCTATTTGGTCTCTGTAAACCCGTCTAAAAGTATTCAACACAAAATTGCTTCTTGGGCTGGGGAAATATAAGAATTGAAAATAAAATCTTAGAAACGTTAGAGGAACAAAATATTTACATTATTTAGCTTAAAACTAAAAAATGCAAAAGCGTATGAAAGATGCAGTGAAGATATGTTTGGTTGTTTGATTCTTTTTTTTCAGAAGCCAAACGTTTTAGACTTCCACCCTGAATATGGGCCGGTGTCAGGGCGCACACTGGTCTCGTTATCAGGGCGACACTTAGACAGCGGAAGTAACTGCAGTGTCAAGGTCGTTGGAGTAGATTGTAACATTGCTGATCGAAACAAGTAGGGCTCCCTTTTTATGAATTAACTTGGTTTGTTTTTTTACACTAGATAGGAAAGTGTGAATCTTTTTTCCTGTTTTTTGGGGGAGGGGGAGGATGTTGAAGATGTTGATTTAATATATTGTGTCACATTATCTTTGGGGCACGACATGTAATGTAGCAACCTGAGTTCTGCAGCCCTCTTGATTTCTTGACTTTCTGTCCAGATTGTTCAAGCCCTTTCATTTTGGAATGTTGTCCCGACTCTGTTTCTCCCTCGTTTGTGCTGTGTCCAGCAAGAATTTGGACTTGCATCCCTTAGTCAAAGTAAACAGGTCTTGGCAGGGCCTGATTCTGTTGTGAACTTCTTTGTTCCTCATATAATTTCCAGATGCCTGGAAGTCTCCAAATGCATCTCATTTCAGTGGACTATATTCAATTTCTAAATTTGTCTGCTGTTTCGATCATTGGTAGATGGGAGCAAATCTAGAAACGATAGTTTGAAAAGTAAAACTAGTTTTCAGAATATGCTAAGTAAATATCATATTATTATTACTATTTAACTTCCAATTCATTTCAAGTAAACGGAAAGAACAAAAATAGTGGATCAGATAAAAAAGATAGAACAAAATGAATTGATAAATACAGGAACAAGGCCACACTTTTATTTTTCTCGTCTGTGCATAAGAATGAAAGCGAATATACAAAACATTCGCTGTATTTTCTTCAAGGGCGAGGGGCGCCAAAAGGATAATATAATGATCTAAAGTAAACTTTGAAATTCATCCAATGATTTGATTTTGAGCAGAAAACGGAACTCTTTACCCTCAGAGTATTTATAATTAAAATGTAGGCAACGCGTATTGGATGGTATTAAAAAAAGGAAAGAACACTTTTGTTTTACTTCCTCTTTATCTTATATCCATCCACGGTTTCTGTTCTCTCTTGACAGGTCAGCAATTCTGTGTAATATTGTGGGGAACAAAGAGACCAAACCAGGGTGTGGATTTGTGGATCTTAGCATTGACGATTTTCATACCAATGTGTATCAAGTGAACTTTTGTCTGCGGCCAGATCCAATTATACAGACCATTGCTCCATTAAGGTCCATTGAAAGGTGAAATTCAATAGAGCAATTATAAATTTCCCCTTTCTCTCTCCTTCTATCTCTCTCTCTCTTTCTCTCTCTCTTTCTCTTCTCTCTCTCTCTCTCTGTCTCCCTTCCCACCCCCTTTCTCTCTGTGTTCCACAAAAAATCATAATGCAAACAAAGATTTTATTTTGTCTGTTATAAAGGTTCACACGATAGAGCTGCCTAAGTCATGTACGGTATGATCATCTGTCTTTTCTAAGATAAACCGAAAAACTACCCTGCTGTTATCAAGCGTAGTGTGATACGTTTTATAAAAATATTAATGATGCTGCACTTTATTTGATAAGGGCAGTACTCTTTATGATGTTTACAGAGCACGGAAGTATCAATGAATTGTCTGTAGCATAATTCATAAAAGTGTAATGTTCGGCTGTATTAATGCATTTTTAAAAAAAATTATTATGCATATTCGAATTTTCAAGATAGAAGAGGGTTACAACGTACAGGTAAATACTAGTGAATTATCAAATATCTTGGAAGGTAAGGCCCAGTGTTACTAAATTAAAATATGCGGTCACATTGCTTCGATATTCTATAGCTTAGATATACCTGGAAATATTGTGAGCTTTATACAGGATTTCTAAACGCCAATATGGCCGACTTTTAACGGAAGGTAAATTTATATAACGCTCTTTGTATAATGTATGGCACCTAATCTAGCGTTTAGTACTTATCCCTGACATTTAAATCACCAGAAAAATTTCTTCAAGGTAGGTCATTTTCAAACGTTGAAGTTTCCTTGTATGGAATTGGCTATTGTTTTTTTTTAAGCTTAAACGTCAGACGCTTTAATGTCATGTAATTTGGAAAGGATTTGAACGGATTTATAAATTGTTATTTCTTTTTGGTTGATGTAATATACAAGGACCCAAGCCTGGATAAGCTACTGCGATGTTTCAGAAGTTTAGATAGATGGTAAAAACGGCCTGTGATCAGGATTACACTGGGATCAAGTTTATAAGTCCAATCCACAGTTTGATGAAATTGTAGAGAAACTCGAAACAGTTTACTGCTGAACTTCAGATAAACCCATTATTTTGGCAGCCAAGTAGATGATAATGTAAAACATATCTAATTCTTACACAGATGAACTTAAAAGGTTTGGAAATAAAATCAGGAGCTGCAGACTTCCTTTATCGGGCGAAGCAGAAAAAACGCACCCAAACTCAGGATAGATAACTTTGTGTTGATATTTTCTATGTTCATGTGGTTATCACCGATGATTGGTCTATATTTAGAATAAATTTTTTTGCGAAGTTTCATTGGTTTCTGTTGAGTGATTTCGGGATATCTTGGGGATAGTGACGGGCGCCTAGAAACTGAAACATTATGGCGTAAAATTATTGTCACTCACGGGACCCAAAGTCGAATGTGGTCAGTAAGCCCTCCGTCTTGGTCAAGGACCATCCTGAGTCTCTTTTTCCATGAAATGGTGGATTTTCTGAATCTGTGAGCACTAATATGATTCCAGTACTCTTGAATTTACATTTTAATTCTTCCTCTGCCAGTTTTTATTGTCTATCACAGTATAGTTTTTTAGACAATAAACCCCAAATTGACTAGTCCATATGATTCAAATCGGGTGATTGCGGGGATCAGTCATTTTAACAAATAAATTCTGAAGATATGTTTGTACAAAGAAACTAGAAAGGGATGTTGCCCCATCATGTTGAAAATGTGATTATTTTTTTCAGGGTATAGACGTCTGCAGTTTGGCAAGAGTTTTTCTTCAAGAAAATTGAAGTAAACTTCAGAATTGTATTTTGTTTAGTAGGTTTCAGAGAGTAAATACCTGTTTTTCCACTCCAAGACACACCGGCAAAAATCATAATAATGTATAATTATGAAAATCTTGAGGTTCGATGGTAGAGTCAGCTGGTCAAAATTTCATTTTTATGGAAGTCATACACAACATTATTAAATTTGAGAATTGCATGCAATATTCTAAAGTGTGGTCTTTCTCATTAGCAAAAATGATGCGATGCAAATCATTAGTTTTGCAACGATCAAGGAGTTTTTCGACCTCTGATTGTTCTTTTTTGTCATACCTTGTCATCACGTCTTGAGTCCGAATCCTTTATAATCTTTTAGCTTTGATTTTTTTGTTCCTTCTATTCACTGACCTTCTATTTACGCCTAGATTTCGGACGATCACACTTTGTAAAGGTGCTTATCATCTATTTCTTCCTGAGACTGAATGCATTCTTCTATGTATTGTGTGTTTCCGTGTGTTAATGCTGTGCAGGGTCTACCACTTTCTATTCTTTTTTTAGAGTAACCTTTTCATTTTCTATATGAGCCTGTTTATTTAACTTTTGGTTCAGCTTCCATTGGGTTATTCTTTCATAATTCTAACCCTTCCCCATTCCTTTTCAACAAAGCAGGCTTAAATTACAGGTAATAAGAACCTTTTCCTCGATGCTGCATTGTGGTAACATATTTATCACAAAAGAGAAATTGCAAAGTCTTCAATAAATGTGCAAAATGGTGGTTTTGCTCCTGAGTTAGGTAATTCTCCTATGAAATGAAAACTATCCATATTTATAGTGGTGTTGAGAGCTTACTTTTTGTCATAACGTCAAGATATCACAAGGTTTAAGTAGCTGTTTTATTTTTACAGTGATTTTAGTTTAACCGAAGCAATGTCATAGAATTTTTGTGGACTTACTTTCACGTAATATCAATATGCTAGCATTAAGTTTCAGATTGTTATCACATGCCAATCATGAGTTATTCACTCACAAATATGGCTCGGTTTTTTTTACCCTGAATGTTAACGGTACGATATTACCCTTTTTTAGTGTCCATTTTTGTTGTATGGTTGCTTCACAGCCACTGGATGGATTATAATGGAATTTTGTACACATTCTTGTCACACTCATGGGACATAGCTTGGAGAAAGTTGCATGGATCTGCAATTTTTAGTTATGGATTTGTGCGTCCCTGAAATTGGGTGGTTTTTTTTTTTTTTTTTTTGTCCCACCTGATATATATCAGGTAATTTTTGTTGCTGTTGTTATTGTTGTTATTTCTCTCAACAGTGGCGGTATTGTCATCACCATTAAGGGGTCTCATCTGGACAGCGTGACGTTACGCAGGCTGGAGTTGCGCACTACACTGGATAGTCAAGATCTTAATGAAACCTTGTTGCCGGTCAGTGGCTAGTTCTCTTTACAAATCATTAAATCAGCGGCCAAGCTACAGTTCTCATGTCTAAGCCAGTTTCATTTTACATTCCTTTGTGTGTGTGTGTTTCTTTTTCAGATCTGTTGATCCTTTTTTTTCTTTTTGCTATTGTTTTTAACAATTTCTCAGTACTCTCACTATTGACGGCTTTTGAACATTTTTTTTAAAACTATTGATGATATCTTCCTGTTTCATAACTCTTGTTACTGAGATCATTGTTATCTTGATTGTTCCCGACCTTTTGTTATTGTTCTTATTGTTCATATTAATATTATGCTCATTATAACTTTCAACCGAGTATGCGTAGTTTTATTTATCTTTTTGCCATTTTCTTATGAAGGAAGCTCCATTTACTCAACCATTTAAATCTAGGAAGATATTTTTTACAAAAAAAAATTGAAAGTCTTCTTTTTTTTTTCATTAAATCATCTTAATACGTATTGACAGAAAACTAAAGCAATTTTTTGTTTTTTTTTCGATCTGTTCAAGTCTTTTACAATGTTTTATGACGGAAAATAAAAGCAATAGCCTTTCAATCCATTCATATTATAATTTAGTAAGTTACGCTTTAATGCACGAAATCGACATACTCTCCTTTTCAAATCTGTTCTTGTTGTGAAGTATTTTATGACAAGAAAAATATTTAAAATCTCGGCTTTAAACTACGCAAGTCAACAAAACAGAATTTGAAAATAAACTTTGCTAAAATAACTTGCATTGTTTCACTTCCATTGCCGTTCCATCTTCTTATTCTTCAGTTACCTTGTCTGGAACAGACATTGGCTATCATGTACCTCCACTCAAACCTCTCTTAGTCCTCAGTTAACTTAAAAAGATTGGTGTTGCTTCTCTTGCCTGTTGCCCATGATTTTCAATAAATGCTGTTCTTTTTCTACCTCTACTGCGTTTGCCTTCAATCTTCCCAGAGATTGCTAACTGTTCTAAACCTTTGCGTCGGCGAATATGTCCTAAAAACTGTAGTTTCCTCTGTCTTATGGTTTTAATTAGTGATCGCTCGAGATTAGTCTCTTTCAGTACCAGTTCATTGGACTTTTTTCTGTCCATGATATCCCCATCATTCTTTTGTAAACCACATCTCTACTGCTTCTAGTTTTTTCCTTTATTTTTTTCTTTATTCCCCAACCCTCACCACCATACAAAAATGATGACTATACTTACGTTTTGATTACCCTTATTTTGGTTTTCGTGCTTGTGTTTCTATTTGCCAGTATTGGTTTCATTTTTTGGAATGTATCTTTGATCATGACTATTCTTTTACTTATTTCACTTATGCATCTGCCATCTGATGTTATCAGGTAACCTAGATATTTGAATTTTGTAACTTGTTTGATTTGTTCGCCTTTGCTAATGAGATTGCACGTGGGGTCAGAGCATTTCTTTGAGATGATCATACATCCCTTGTTCTTTACATTCAAAATCAGGCCCAATCTTTCGCTTTCTAAAACTACACTATCAAGACGTTTTTGGAGTTGTTCGTAAGATTTTCTATTTAAAATGTATCACTGTATACCGGAGATTATTAACATTCTCTCTATTTTTCAAAGCCTGAAATATCTTCAAGATTCTTAAAGATTATTTCACTATATAGGTTAAAAAAGATCAGGAAGTATTACACATCCCTGCCTTCCTCCTCTTTTGATGGATTTGAAATCACTATGTTCTCCTTCAGTTCTCACAGATGTAGTTTGATCCCAGTATAAGTTTTTAACTACTCTCAGATCTTTCCCACCAATGTCTAATTTTTCCAGCATACTAAACAGCTCTACATGTTTTACTTTGTCAAAGGCCTTAGAATAGTCAATGAAACAGAGGTGGAGATCTTTTTGCATGTCTATACACCTTTCCATAAGCATTGACAAAGTGAATACTGCATTTCTATTCCCTTTATTAGGCATAAAGCCAAACTGTTTTTGAGATATTTCTAGTCTTAGACCTTTGCACATTCTATGCATCAAAACACGTAAAAGGATTTTTGTGGCTCATTAAACTGATTGTTCTATGGAGTTCCCAGTGTTTTAGGCAGTACGATTAACGAAGATCTTCTTGAATTATACCACTATCGTATATTGCATTAAGAAGTTTTGTCGTCAGATCTATTCCTAAATTATCTAACGCTTTAATTATTTCTACTGGTATGTTATCTGGTCCTGAGGCTTTTTCATTTTTCATTTTCTCAATACTGCTTCTACTTCTTCTTTTAGAACGGATGGGCATTCTATGTTGTTCTCTATTTTGGGTTAACATGTCATTCAAGAAATGGACAGAATAAAACTTAACATCCTAGGGCTTGCCGAGGTAAGTTGGAAAGGGTCAGGTTCCATGAAACTAGGTAGCAAAACTTTACTCTAATTTACTCGGGTAGGGGAACATACACATGAAAGAGGGGTTGGTATCTTTTTTGATGTGTCAACAGCAAAAAGTGTTGGGAATTGGTGTCCAATTTCAGACAGAGTAATTGTAGCTAAATTGGTAGCCAAACCATTAAATATAGGAATTATTCAAGTATACGCACCAACATGTGACAGTGAGAACGTAGAAGTAGAAAAGTTTTATGAAGAAATAGAAAGAGCAAAAGGCTATCTAAAACCCCAGAATATCATCATAATCATGGAAGAATTCAATGCAAAAGCTGGGGATGAAAGGTAGATGATGTTGGGCTCAATGGCATAGGGACCGTAAATGAGCGTGGAATTGAATGGTGCCAAATCAATGATTTACCATCACAAATACTTGGTATCGAAACGATCCTAGGCGACCGTGGACTTAGAAGAGCCCCGGCGGTAGAAGTAGAAATAAAATAGATTATATTCTCATTTAGAAAGATTCCAAAACGCAGTCAGAACATCGAAATCACTGCCGGGAGCTGACTGTGATTCAGATCATATTCCAGTCATATGAAAATCTTAGATAAAATTTCAGAAATAAGAAAGGCAGAGGCTAATCCTAAATTCCAATTGGAATACCTAAAATCTGATGAAAAACTAAGAGACAAAATTGATGTAGGTGTGCATAACAAATATGAGACTCTGAATAACATCTCAGAGGTAGAAGAACTACGGTCATAAATGAAAAATTCCCTAAATAAAGTCATATAGGAAAACGTTAAAAAAAAGCGATAGAAAAAAAAAAGCAAAAGAAATGGATAAACAAAGAAATACTCGATTTGATGGAAGAAAGGCGCAAATAAAAAAAATTTAGAAGCCAAATACAAAGACTTAAACAAAAAAATCAAAATAAAATGCACTGCAGCGAAAAAAGAATGGATTAATCGATGTAAGGGAATAGACCAAAAGCTTAATATAGATAGTAAATTCGTGCATGCTAAAATTAAGGACATCAGTGAAAGAAACCAAATGCAGTAGCCCTGGCTGCATCAAATCAAAGAAAGAACCATGTTGATGGAAACGAAGGAAATGCTAAACAGATGGTCAGAATATGTTGACGTTACCCATAAGTTTCGCTTTTGCCTTTTTTCGACGTGATATAGATGCATGGAATTTAAAATGATTTACTGCTATTTTACACTTTAGATACTCAATGATAATAATAAATTTAAAATATTACGATTTTTATATATCGACATTACGCCTGAAATATGCCAGTCATTAATATCTGTCACAGTGGTGCAACAGTACCAATCGTGTTTCCAGAATTAATATATTAGAGTTTATTTAAGAGTGCTATTTAAGAGTTTTTTTTCCTTTAGATTTTACACATACAGTTGATAATTATAAACTAATTATCTCAACCTCATTGAACTTCAGGTCAAAAGTACGATATTGCGAAGTACGTTATTTTTGCCCTGTCAATCATGCGAAAAATTCAGCCGTATTCCACTTGTTTTTTCTTGATGTATTAATTTGATGAAAAAATATTGTCGATAGTTTCGACCTTTTCCTTTTTTTATGCTGCTTTTTGAAAAATAGATATTCGTCAGCCATTGTACTCTTCCTAACGGTGGAGGAGAACTAATGACCTGTCCAAGTCCGTCAATACAAAGTTTTGACGCCCTGACCAGGAGGATTTCTAGTGGCGCGATAGACAAAAACGGCAAACACCTGTCTCTGGATCTACGTCTGGTTCTGGACGGTCGGAATGTTCTCCAGGATGTCTCTGACCTTCCACACAAATTTGTTGTTTATAGCGACCCTACATTGTTTGGGTTTACGCCTGGGACTGAGGATGCTTTTGTGGACGTAAGAAATCCAGTCCTGAAGATACGAGTAAGTTTTTTTTGTATAAAAAAAAAGATTTATACAGGATTAGTTATGTACTTAGTGGGGAAGCATGGGTGTATAAGTAAAGAAAATGTAATAGCTAAGGTAAGCGTCAAAAACAAACGATCAGATATGGAAAGGAAATGAATAGTTTTAAGTTGATACTATGTTAAGTGCATTATGGGTTGTTGATGTTTTAATAAAATGAAAGATTAGGAGACGAGGAATGATGGAATATTTGAATACAGTAACGGACATCCTTTTTTACTGAATAATACACTGATTTCTCCAATCAGAGATAGTTTCGAATCCACTCAAATCATAACATTATATAATTATTTGACATTTTAGGCATATTGTTTTAAGAAGAATCAACATAGAGTAAACATTGAGAAATCTGGAAGTAGTGCAAGACTAAACTGATTCATGGAAAGCAAAATTAGAACTTTTAGGGCATAAAATTTTCCAATATAGGCGTTTAGGGAAATGGTGTTTAATGTATAGTTTTATATGTATGATGAACACTTTTAATAGTAATTGTTTTTTCTTTGAACGAACACCATTCCACGAAACGTTTTACAGCTCAGAAAAAGTTGGCATACTATCTTGAGATATTATAAAACATTATAGATTTTCTTTCTGTGTTTCAAAATATGAATTTCAAGTATTTTCCTCTTTGATATAGTCATAGAAAAACTAATAGCTTAACAAGTAAGCAGTTAATGTTCATAATTCACCCAAGCTCTCATCCCCCCCAAAAAGATTTCTTAATGTCTGACAATGCTTTTGTTCTCTAATCTCAGGGCGAAAATTTGCCTACCTGGATTCCCTACTCGGACATAAGAGTAACTATTGCCAACTGGACATGTCCTTTAACGTCAGTGACCCAAAATCTTGTCACATGTGATGGCAAGGAGGTAGCACAGTTTGTTCTTGCGAATAAGGATAGGTTAGTAACGGAGCCAACACAGATGATGATCACAAAGGTGACCACCATGCCCAGTTCAAAGAACTCCCGGCTTAATATTCCAAATGGTCTAAAGCAAAAAGCCTGGAAGACAATGTCACCAGTGGTAGCAACTGTAACAGAATATTTTAACAGTGCACATGGCTTCATCATAACTGCAAAACCTTCAAAGAGGGGAAGAAAAAGAAATTCAAATAAAAGATTAAGTGGCTCGCCCCAAAAAACACGACACGCTATAAAATCAGCAAAACTTGAGAGGTCAGATGTGAGTCTGCCAAAGCCTCCAATGTTGAATCTATCAGAGAGCAATCATGAATTAAAAGAAATTATGGAAGGACCCATGGGAACTTTTTCCAAAGAGTATGAAGTTGAGGTTGGTGGCCGTGACACTTGATACACATCAACTTTCGAGTAGAGTCAAAAACGAATAAATATGTAGTAAAGAAAAAAACTTGTTTAAAAACCTTTTTTTTTTTAATCTGTAAGCTGCAAGTCTTAAACTATTTCTATAAGTATCCTGCACTTAACCCTCACTACAAATATAATAGAAGAAGGCTTGAAAAAAGAAGAAGATTTGGCTTCAGACGACCATATCTGTTTTGAAAATAGATGTTACTTTCGTTGCTACAGTTTGTTCTCTCTTCTATAATCAGTCTATCAAAGAGGAGTCTTAGAGGAAATTATCTCAATCTTGAATCCTTAGACATATTTTTTTTCGTAATTTTATCTTCCTGCAATGCTGTAAAACTCCTTATTGATTTGTCAGATTAAAATCGGGTTCCTGACACGTAGTTTGGGCAAGATCCAAGTCGGCTTTGACCCCAAGCGACTTTCACCCAATGAGTCGTCCAACTTCCGCCTGTGGAAAGTGGCTGGACCTGTTGCAGTTGCAGCAATTCTAGTCCTGCTTCTAGTCGCCGCTTTGGTGTTGTGCTGTCAGCTTGTCAAGACGCGCAGCAGGGCCAAGAAGAAGCAGGAGATGGCGTCTCTCTTCATGGACAATACATCAGTTTCTGCGTCCCCAGGATCAACAACAGGTGAGATCGCCAACTTGAAAAAAATCGTTAAAAAGTTTAATAGTTCAGCTGTTAACATTCAGCATGATTACAAACAATTGTTACAGGAGAAGCAAAAGTCCAATGGATGGCACTAGGGAAAAACAATGGTAGAAAATGCAGCCGAGCTAATTCTTCCATTGAATTTACTCTTTTCCGTAAGAATTAATTTATAATTAAATGTTTTTTTTTCAATGCTTTTTTCCCACTATTTTTTCCTAGTTTCAAAGAGCAAAATGCATGAAAATTAAAAAGATGACACTACGCGAAATTATGAAACACATATTGAATAAGGTATAGAATAAAGTTTGCGCTAAAACTTTCTAGACCCATTGAGTGTACAGGGAAAATGCGGAGGTGAGGGTAATATATCTCTTCGAGAACAGACGGAAAGAAAAAAAAATAAATTACAGCATGTGCAATAGAATAGCCTAGATAATACACAAAGAGGAAAATTTATTTGCATTCGACGGCTTAGAGATTGCCAAAATTGAGGTCTGAAAGAAAAAAAAAAAGACACGAATAGATGAAAAAAAATTGAGAGTGAGCTTCTACTTGATTTAATTTGCCTTGCTAAATCTGGACAAAGAAAATTATGTGAAGAAATGTATTTAGAGTTTGCTATCATTATTATTGTCTTATTTCACGAGAACACTTGTGGCTCAATGACTAAACAGCTGTATTTCGGAAATATAACAAACAATAAAATATGTTGCATCATCACAAATGGCATTTTCTTCTTTCTCCAGTTTGTTAAAGCACAAACCTTAATGAAGCCAAGTTACAGTAATGCTAGTAGGCAGCCACAGTGACCATAATGAAGGCATTAACAAAATGGGTTGAACTGCAAATCCATACATTCAATCGTCCTGTTTCTAGACTTCTAGAAATTCTAGTCCTTTTTCTAGAATTCTTTTTAAAAATTGCTCTATTCTTGCTAGGAGATGCATTGAAAGAAAACATTCAAACATGTTTTTTATGAATGTATATGTAGGGTGGAATGAGAGTACTCATCCAACGCTGAATCTAATTCTCGAGTCTATCATGGACCCCAGAATGAAGTCAGAGGTTGATAATCTCATTATAAAACCTGACCGCTTAGCCATTGGCAAATCTATCGGATCCGGTAAGTGACCTACTACTTCTGCAACTTTAATATCATATGAAAGCTTCTTAAATAAGTTAATGTATTGACATAATTAGGATTATCATTGAATACGTTTCTATCTATTTGACATTTAGGTTCATGTCAACGATTTTAAACCTTCACTTTTATTTGTAAGGCACAGGGATGCACTCAAAATATCTACTGACAAAGACATAAAAAATCAGCATATTCTCATTTACGGAGGAATAAACACATGTACTGTTGCAATAGGTTTTTAGAATGAAGCTTTGAAAATCAAACGTGACAGAATTACACTCGTATGCACATGATAAGTTTGTAATGGTAACGTTTAAATCTTTTACGGCAAACGCATTGGTTACACATTGCCTGATGAATGCGCTCTGAGATCTAAACAAATCTTTTTGTGACAAGCTGGAGCCCGACTGCGGCGCCATTTCTTCACGCTAGTTTGGAAGCTTAACATCCCTTTTTTGTGGACGGACTTTACGGACAGACCCTAAACATTTACGCAAACTTACAAGACTCTGAATATCATTACTTTCCTTGGTGTCTTATGAAGCTATTATTGAAAGCAGGAATTTGTTCCACCTTGGTCTGCATAACTACAATGTTCTAGCAGAAAAAAAAACATTTTTTTTCAAACTTCAATTTTTCTTACTTTGAACTTACTTAATCATTAATTATTTAAGGCCCCATGTTGCTTAGAGACAGAATAGAATCCTTTTTCCTTGCCAATACAAAATCAATCTTAATTAAAAATGTCAAGTCATCAGTAACTGTGTCATTCGAACGAACATAATCGAAAGTAAAAGGAGAGTGGGGCCATCTGGTAGGGCAGTTTGCTATCAAGTCAGAGGTCGAGGTTCGAATCCCAGGCCGGGACAAGATAATTTTTCATTGTCCCTTTGTGTCCACCAGCACTAAATGGGTAGCTAGGTCTCTTAAGACCCGGCAAAAGTAAAGACGGCGAAAAAAGCAAAGGCAAACCTCATAATTAATGCCATATGCCAAGAACAATCAGGACCCTACCCCTGGTTTCCCGATGCTTGGACTAAGCGTGGGATCCACTTTACTTAATCTTATGTTAAAGAATAGCCATGACCAAAAATACATTTAAAAAAAAATGGAAACAATACGGGCAAACAGAAACATAAAAACCAAACTAATGGTAATGAGAACATATGTATGGTCAGTACTATTATATGGTAGTGAGTGTTGGACAATAAACATGGAAAACAGATAGAAAACTAGAAACAGTAGAGATCTGCTTTATCAGAATAATGTTGAAGATATCGTGGACAGACAAAAGTCCAATGAGTCGGCACTGAAAAACGCCAGTATTGAGCGATTATTTATTAAAACCATACGACGGAGATAACTACAATTTTCAGGACATATTTTTGTCGAGACAAATGTGTAGAACACTAGCAATCACTGCTAAGATTGGAGGCAAACGCAGTAGATGTAGACAGAGATTAACTTTTATTGAAAGTCTTAGCTCATGGGCAATAGAAAATGGTAGTACGACAACAACAGCACTTTAAAGCTTAAACGAGGACAGGTTTGAGTGGATGAACATGATTTTTTCCATGAAGGGTTCCTAAAAAAGAAGAATCTTGAGTTAAATTGACAGTACCAAAACATTTTCTTTTGCCATTTCAAATTCATAAGAATCGTGATAAAATCTTTATAGACCTATAAACACAACTTACTTTTGAGCATTACATATATCATTCAGGAAACTTTGGTTGTGTGTATGAGGGTTTGCTTATGTCAGACGATGGGAATACTACACAGAGGGTGGCTATCAAGACTTTACAAGGTGAGTAAGTCATTAATCGTTAAATTAGATCTGTGCTTTCTATACTAAGGATTTAGTTGATACTCATTACGGACAACTCAAACAATACTTAGGACAAAGGTTTGACGTAATTTTATTTTGTTATTTTTTTAAAATTACCTATCTATATCATTGTTGACTTCAAAACAAAACATTATGAAATGATGACGTGATCGGTTGTAATTGTATTTAATTATTTTATTTATCATATAAACACAGAGCTTGAAGGATTTAATCAATCCTTACATTTTCAATAGGTTTAAGTGGGGCAATGTCTGCATGTTCTTTTGAAATAGATTCAGCTTCACAGAGTCTCAATCTAAAAGGCTTTGTCGAGGAGGCGCTTATAATGAAGGACTTTCACCATCCCCATGTCCTTGGTCTTATCGGACTGGCCGAGAGGGCGGCGCCAGAGGGTGGGGCACCTTACGTCATTATACCTTACATGGAGCACGGAGATCTTCTTACGTACATTAAAGACACTTCCGTGGTGAGTATTAGTGTTTTCACATTGGGCAAAGGCTACCTTTATTAATTCTATTCTTTGCTTAGATATAATTGCATTATTATTGTTGTTTTTGTTATTATTATTATTATTATTATTATTATTATTATTATTATTATTATTATTATTATTATTATTATTATTATTATCACTATTATTAAAAAGTGCATTTTAGTTTTTAATTTCAAACACCGAGATCGACCTATAGGCATGCAACCACCATAATTCAGTCTTTTAATGAAACAGTTCCAACGATCTTAACCAATGTGGCATTGCTGCTATCCATATCATTTTTCAGAGCCTCTCTCTACATGATGTGATAAAGTTTGGAGCGGACATTGCCAGTGGCATGACGTATCTTAGTAACCTTAGACTAGTCCACAGAGATCTTGCGGCCAGGAACTGTATGTAAGTTACATCGCAACTCCTGGTGGTTAGATTTTTAAATTGGAGATTTCTGATTTAAAAGATCTGCACAAATGAAATGTGCAAGAACCAGTAAGAGATTGCCGCATTTCATCAGCTGATGGGACTTTTAAACTTATGGAAATTTCGTTAATCCAAAGAAAATGTCGATGACACCACAACAGAGATAATAAATACTAAATCAATACAACTTTCAATCAAAAGACAAGGTAACAATATTGCACTTCTTTAAAACGTTACCCAGAAGGGGAGTGTCTTTCAAACTCTGCAAAATATAAAAACGCTGGAAGTTGATTGCCTACCATTCGTAACATTTGGCTATACAACATTGTATTTTACATGATGTTGACCGTGTTCTGAAGTTGATTGCCTACCATCCATAACATTTGGCTATACAACATTGTATTTTACATGATGTCGACCGTGTTCTGTCGTCCCAACACAAAGAAAAATTGCCATTTATTTCTCAAGCTATAGGAAATACATGTATATTTCTAAGAACAAAGTTGAAACCCAAGCGATTGTGGAATCAAACTGCTATTTTCGGTTTTTATTCTTTTGAAGAACTTAAAATATTTAAATGACATATTATTAAAGCCAAAACAACGTAAGAGCGATAATCGTAGACAATGATTATTAAACGTTGGGTACATTTTTACCAAATCATGGCCATCTAAAAAAAAAAAATTTAAGCCGCTTCTAGAGAGAATCAGGTTGTATCATACACGTGGAGATATCTATCTTATCACTATTCTGTTTTCCCTCTTTGTTTGTCTTAGGTTGGACAATCTTCAGAGGGTTAAAGTTGCTGACTTTGGTTTATGCCGAGACATCTACGAGAAAGGCTATTACACCAGTGACAATCGCAAGAAGCTTCCTATCCGCTGGATGGCTATTGAAAGTATTGAGCACGGTGCATATAGCACAAAGTCGGATGTGGTGAGAGGCGAATTCTTTAAAAAAGAAACAGTACTTGTCTTTAATACCTTGTCTAAAATAGTGCAAATTAGCATAGATATTAATATTTACGAAAGTATCCATTCTGCCAATATTAAAGGTTTGAGTCATACCATTTGCTGTTTATAGCTTCAGTTGCTCCATCTGCTTATCCCTCTAATTTATTATGCATACCACCATTTTGCTTTATCGCTCTCCCTCTCTCCAGAGGCGTCAGTGGCAGAGTGGCTAGCGAGTCCGCCCTGAGATCTTCGAGGACCCTTCTGTTGCGGGTTCGAGCTCTGCCACCGGCGTCCTTGCCCGACAAAGGGCCCGAAAGCCAGCGATCACCTTGTTGTGGACTGGCTATAAACACTGCCCAAACCTCCCTTTCTTCTTTTCTCTCTTTCTCTCTCTCTCTCTCTCTCTCTCTCTCTCTCTCTCTCTCTCTTGATATCTCTGACGCTTGGTCTCTCTTTTTCCCCGTTGTTTTTATCGCTGTCACTACTTTCTCTCCCTTCCTCTCCTCCCCCCTCCTTTCTCTCACACGTTTTCCCTACCTGTATCTTCGACTTTACTTGGGTTCAGGTTAGAGAAAGCCTTCATGTTATTGTTTCTGGACATTGTCTTCATTGAAATGAATACAGTATTTAGTTAAACCTCAGTGTTCAATCCTTTCCGTGATCCATTGAGCATATGTGAGCTCACAATATATCTTATTAGAAACTTTAACATTCCAAAAATATTCAAGTGTTAACAGTGAGTGTGCACTGTGAAAATTGCTATGGGCAAAAAAAAGTGTCTCAGTAAAAGTAGCCCTGTGTTAATAATTGGAACATCTAATTGACAAAGAAATGAAAAGCTGTGGAGGTAAGTTGCTGAACGATCCCCGCGTTACAGGTTAAGATCTTTAAAAATACCATCAGCTAGAAAATTGAAAACAAAGAACAGCTTTTTTGACTTTTTTGGTCGAAGATATGTACCCACCCCTCCCTTAATTACCAGTGGTCTTTCGGTGTTGTGCTGTGGGAGATGTCATGTCGGGGTGTGACGCCATATCCAGGGGTCGATGGATGGGATGTCATCAACTATTTGCGCAGACGCAGACTGCCACCGCCATTGTTCTGTCCTAATCAACTGTAAGTTCATAGGCCTAGTACTTTGTTTTAATTTTGTGTGTGCTGAGCGTTATTTAAAGTCAAGGTTGTGCTATACCTCTAATTATCATAATAGTGGCTTTTCACTCTCCGTGTACAAGTGTTGCGACAATACGAAGACGCCTCGAATTTCTCTGCTTTCCTCCAGTTGAAAATTCCCAATTGTTTTCTGTTGATTTATACTGGTCTAGGATGTGTATCAGCAATTTTTTGTGTGTTTTACAGGCAATTAACGTCTTCGTTTTCGGTTTGCTAATAGCATTTTCAATTCTATCCATTCATCCCTTGATATATGATGCATGATAATTGGTAATTGCTTCATGGCTTAGTTTTTCTACGTTCATCTACAAATATTCACTTTAAGTGTCGACTCCTTTTTTTCCGTTTATTGTGTAACTAGAAAATATCAAGGACGAAATTCACAGGCATCCCCAAAAGTTGCAGGGTTTCTGGATCCCCTGGATTGGTCTATGCCATATTGTTGCTCTAAGACCCTTGTAAAGGTAGCAGGATTGAGATAATTATCATGCAGTCTGAGGTCCATGCACACTGCTTGTGTCCCTAATTCTACTCTGTTGTGGTTGCTATTAGCCTAATGTTCATGGTTTTTCAAATCAGTTCAAATGACTATCAAGAATGTATGTGCAGTGGTTTTTTGTGTTCTTTTGATTAAAGGGTCACATTTAGAGAACTTCTGAGCGGAATCTTCATATATGCTGTTTAAAAGGATTTGTTTGACTTTTGATTTCAAATATTACTGTGCGTCTGAACTTCAGCCATGACTGAGTAATTTTTTAAGATGGTAATGATCGTGAGTATAATGGCGGGACGTTTTCTTCTGAAGAGCATGTTCCTACTTTGGTGACCCCATCTAGATTCTCTTTGCGTTGTGGGGCTAATGACAGGGCTTGGATCAGTAACTTGTGAAGGGAGGATTTTACAGAATTCAAAGCATGTTACACTAGCTATAGCGCTATTTGTATCTCTATCGAGATGCTCGTTTTAGTAGGAATCAAGACAATAATGATGTTGAACACAGAAGCAAGCATCATTTAACATTTAGTACATATTATGTTTGGAATATTGGATATTATAATATAATAACATGAAAAAAGTCTCCGTACAACAAGAGAAGTTGAATTTTTATGTTCTTTCTTTTAGGTACAATATCATGCTGCTGTGTTGGAACAAAGATCCAGATTCTCGACCAGAATTTCAGACACTGAACGCCCATCTCCTATTTCTCATAGGCCAGAGGCCTCCAGGGACAGGTGCGTCTGACATTGATGCTCTCAAGACATCTTCAAACCTAGAGCAACATGTTAAACTTCCGAAAGTTGCAGGACCAATTGATAAAGCAGCAAAGAAAAGGCAGAGTCCAAATTCTCTCCAGAAAAAAGATGCGAACCAACACCTTTCAATGTACCAAAATGTTCCGTTCGGGCGAGAACCTGTTGAGGTTTATATGGAAGCTGCAGAATGTTATGCAGTGACTGAGTCAGTCCTAGATCCACAGCAGGTTGTCATAAGAAATGTTCAGATTACTATTCCAGCCTGCCATTCGCACCGAGACCTGAACCAGAGCACTGAAGCAGAGTACGTACATCTAGTGGATAACTATGAGCCTGTGCCCATTTTCACGGACTATGCCAATACAATGGTTGTAGAAGGCAGAAATGAGCCAGCTGAAGTCTCTACAGATACGGTGAGAGAGGGTACGGGATATCTCATGCCCAAATCCATTATGACCAAGCTGGACGTCTCTGATCATGTCGACTCTCATCCTGAACATTCATCCCTGGTCTTAGATGGTGCATACGACATGCCTCGGAATTCAGGAGTGCATAGCTCTGATGCCAATGAGAGAGGGAACTACCTTAATCTCAAGTCATTTGAAGGCAGCAGTGGATCAAAAGATGCGCCTCAACTCTCAGACGCTTCACCTTATCTTAACACTCAACTGTAGTTTTATGAAGCGTTGTCATCTGATCAGTCTTACATTCTTTCTGGTACTCTATTGTGCTGATGGGTAATACTACATGCGCCGACCAATATATCACTGTTTCAATATTTTTTCACAAATGTTTTTACAGTTGTTGAAGTACAGCAACGCACTTTTCCTTGAGCGCGCGCACACACACACACACACACACACACACACACACAGCAGATATTCATTTCGGCTACAAATCATATTAATTGTATTTGTCGTTTTTGAAGATTTTTTTTCCTGAGGTGGTTTGGTGTGCTGTATATTATTTTTTTTATTCAGGCAAATAGGGCAATCTCTATTATACAGCTCCCATTACGGTCATATATTATGTTTCTATGCGTTATATTTTACTACATCAACAGCATTTTGATGTGCATTGCTAAGGAATATATATCAAGCAGATCAAGCAAGATATCTTATGATTTGTAAAAGAGACATTTCATTCCAAAAGACTGAATAAATTTAACTTTGCCGTTTACCAACTTATCAAAAATTGAAACTGTTAGTTTAGGGAAAACTGGTCGGATGAATTGGGCTGAAACAGTGAAAAGTAGATTAAATTGTATCAGAGAGAGAGAGAGAGAGAGAGAGTTAATGGTTATCATACGTGTCTAATAATTGCTTTTAGCTTGCCTATCATTGCAATTGTAAAAATTTTTTTTTCTTTTTTTTATTGTTGGTTTTTTTTGCAAGTCGAAAGTTGTGTCTATATCGGGCTAGCGCACAACTTGTGAAGCAAAATAAAATGGCTCTATGAACAAATGATTAATGAATAAGTAAATAAATAAGTGAACTCACAAAGGACAACAAAATTGGAATGAAACAGACAAAACTTGATTTGTTTTTAAAAAAAAAGATAGGCAAAAGTAATTCAATTTTTTGCGCCTATCCTCCTTCTGGCAAACGAAACAGGAGGAGAAACTGGGTGAAAAATAAGTGAGCGCCGCTCTCCGCATAAAATCCTGTACTCATGACTCCAATGTCTCTGATTTGCCGGCACAGCAAATACCTAAAAGAAAATAGTGGCCTTTAATTTTGTTTCAACTTGAATCGATATTTTTACCCTTTCTGATAATGCTTTCAACACAACGTTTTCCCTGTGCGTTTCATTAGCTTGGGATTGACATGCACTATCTTGCAACCAAGATTTTAGCAATGCATCAGCGGCAACATTTTCTTGGATAATTCCTTCAAATATTGGGTTATTGTCATCTTTCATTCTCATACTTTTTTTAAAAATTCGCCTCTTGCCTTCATCCTTCTTAGCGAATGCTTTTCGTTTTCTGAAGGGAATTCCATTGCTTTTGGTAGCTGATCAAAATAATGTACCCAATCGTTCGGCTTATAAACCTGGTGTGAGGTAAATAGTTCTCGTAGCCATAAATGGCAAATTTGATATGAAAATAAAATCTAATCATTCCGAAGGGCCTGGTTGAAAATTGTTTTTGTTATGACTGAAATCTTACATTTTGGCTTACGACGACGCAAGTGTTCGTTTGTAAAAGGCACAAAAACGAACAAACAAACGAAACCGGGCAACTTGCTAGATAATTTTAGAACTTTGGGTGTTAATATTTAGTTTGAGACAAAGCTAATTGTCACCAACGCCAATAAAAGACAGAAAATTAATAATTAAATTAATTAAGCGAAAGATTTTTTTATATTAATAAACATATAAAAATATGTTTTTTGATTTGCTTTATTTGGAAACAAGTCTTTAGGTGACTGCCAGTCTTTGAAAAAATATTGACCAGGAAAAGAAATAACTATTCTTTTACACATTTTGTACAGCTCATTAAAAGTCTACAGAATATGTTCTATTTTAAAGTTATTTTTGGTTGTATAAAGATGTTTCTTTTACCAATGCAAATAAGTTTGAGTGTCAGCTGTTCGTTTGTCTCGGTGCCTTAAGCTTTTTTGTCTTTCCTAATGTCTATTTTCCCGTCTAAGGCCTGTTTACCATCAGTATGGATCGGGATGTTTCAATGTTTGCCTATCTGTTTATATACTAGCCCCTGTCTTTCTTTCTAGAATTATATTTGTACATGTATGTTTTGTTTTTCATTAATATAAATGAAATCAAAATAGCATGCGAGTTAAATAATGGGTGTTTTTTTTTTATCTTCCGGGAGCTTGGTAAAATAAGTTCACACAATATTAGAAGTCTGCTCTTTTTGGCTCTGGTGTGATTTCAATCACGGGCGTTGTGTTCCACCCC
>BLXT01006766.1:814680-825073 GCA_019648995.1 Plakobranchus ocellatus | reverse complement strand
AGTAGTAGTAGTAGTAGTAGTAGTAGTAGTAGTAGTAGTAGTAGTAGTAGTAGTAGTAGTAGTAGTAGTAGAATAGTAGCAGTGGTAGTAGTAGCAGTATTGGTTGTAGTAGTTGTAGTATTTCAAATGGGTTTTTTACATGATTCCGTAAGTTCTCATTTTGATATCTAGTGCTTAGGTTCCCCATGTGAGGGCCATATTATTTACTGCACCCGTGACTGTAAAATCGAATGATAGGGTTACTTGGTAAAGGCTCCACACAATTAAAGCTCTCTGTGATTCATGGTATGTGTAATCTGAAAACATTCCACATGAAGTTTCCCCCACCTTCAATCCCCTCACTACCGGGCACTTCTGCTCACCCTGAGTAAGAATGGATCTAAAAGAAGTTTAAAAGGAGTTAAAACAGAGGGTGTATACAGGTCTTAGAAAGGGCGATTGATAGTCGTCGGTTACACAGTGGCTGCCGTAAAATAATTACAAATTAAAAAAAAAACTCACAGCGCACTTACTAACAAGTCTATGATGCATGCAATTTGCCTGTCTTTCGGAAAACCGCTTGTAGTAAATGTCTCAATTCATTAAATTTTATGTAGCTAAATCGGCTGATGAGTGTATTCGACATTCTCTCAATGTTACAACGCTGTCTAATTTATCCACTTCCGAGCGCCTACAGCCATTACAGGCAGAGCTTGCAATAAACTTGACAGCAGGATCCATGTATCATATGTGTGGAGAACCATCTCAAAACGAATTGTTTTCTCTCCAAGGCATGTTTGAGACCTTTCACACTCTGATATGCTAGCCATACAATAGACAGCCTTCACGTCAAAAAGGCATGGCAGTAGCGGCAAAATATGGGCTTCCAGAGATTTTAATGCGTGCAACTTAACAGGCAATAAAGTAGAGACAATAAGAGCTGTGTGGATCTGAGGGGGCATCTTGAAGAGAGAACTGCCCACGACTTTCTAAAGAGAACCACAGTACACAGGCGCTCGACGCCGACCGATTCAGACGAACAGAGATGGTCAGACTCCGACGTTTTTACATTATCCGTTTTACTGGTAAGAAAAGTGGTCTTTCATTGCACACGGACACGCCCGGCGTCCTTTCTTAGAAGTTGGGGAAACAGATGATGGAATTTGTCGACAATTTCCTTTCCTCATGTTTGGGTGGACCTCAAAACGCTTCTTCTCTCCAGCCATAACAATAACAATAGTTCCTTGCGATGCTTCAATGCAACCATTTTGCTCTGAATTCAGAATATCACCTTCGTTGTCGGTGTTAAGAAATGACCATCCAACGGTCAGGCCAGACACCGACAGCATCTGATACTAGTCGATGCCGAGCACTTGTCTGTAACTAGCCTCATAAACTACGTCCATTCTGGTTCAACTTAAGTCACTAGTCTGAATGAAATCAGTTTGGCTGCAAGTGATGCTCCGATAATAGAACCACCAAGGTAGAAAACCGAAAAAAAACCCAAATCCACTATTTGTCAATTGAATGAGCGTTGTCACCTATTGCATGTACAGTCAAATAGTCGTATAAGGGCGATTTTTGGTCCGATTTTAGAAATCGGTATATCTGGCTTCCTAAACCATTTATCTATGGTAAAAAGGCGTAATTTATAATGAAATCAATTATTTCAGGTTATAATTGGAGCTTTAGAAAGGCGAACACTGTTTTTCTTCTTTACTCAAAAATCTTTATTGTCCGTTTTCTCAAAATTGACTTTTTTGCACTAAAATCCATAACACTTTTTTTGTTTTCTATCCAAATGACCTGAAATTTTTACACAGCATACACATATACCTATAAAACAAACGCACAGAGTGATCTATCTGTAGCATATTTCATTTTGGAGTTATCATTGTTCAAAAGTGGAAAATTGTGAGAAACTTGAAAGATACCATTTTGCTAAATTTTGTTCATGCACTGTGAGAAGAAAAATTTATGAATCAAAAAACCCTTCTATAGGTATGTTTATGTGGCGTTTTTAGATGATTCATGCCAAGTTTCAGGCAAATTGGTAAAAAGAATTAAAAAAAAAAAAACTATTCACATTTAAAAAATACAAGATGACCGCCATACACATTACGTAATTTATCAAAAAAAATTTTTTTTCACCTCCCAATGCTTAATTTGACCCAAACACATACATCAATAATGCCAAAATATCGAAAAAAAAAAAAAGAAATAAAAAAATTTCGCCCTATTTGGCAGCACACACTGTTTATGCCAAGCATGCAAAGATAGACGCTGTTATTGTAATTGCTATTTTCTTCTTTATGGAATCCTCGTTCAAAAGGGGAGCAATCCCTGCTAAAACCCTCCGTAATGCATTTCAGCAGAACGATTCTCATCAGCTCTAGAGCCATAGTGCTGGCAAGCTAAGCACAGCAGTACCTTTGCCTCGCAAAAATTAGACAATCGAATCCATTGAACCAACTCGCTAACATAGACTCCGTGATTTGATAAGCAGCATTCAACTACACCGTGTAAGCCGTGTAAGTGATTCTGACGAAGCTCAGCATCAGACACAATCATGTCATAATGGATTTATGAACGCAAATATTACATATCGCACGTTCATGACTTGATCAGGTTACATACGTAAAAACGGGCAAACTACATTCAGAATTAGCTCTTCCAAACGAGAGTCAGATGAGTCACTAGTCATACATAATTATGATTCTGCAGGGCCGTTATAGATGAATTTTCTCTTTATCCAAGCAACTCTTTATGCAATGCAAACTTTGTTTGGAGTATTTAACAAAGTAGTTTTGGAATATCATAATCACAGTTACTAGCGAGCCTACTCTTAAAGAATTTTTATATCGCGAGTTCGAATGCGAGCCCGCCACCGACGCTTTAGAATAAGGAGGACCTGAAAGCATGAGATCTCTTTGTATTAGACACACACACACACACACACACATTATATATATATGTCATACTGTGTTTTCTGCACACGCACCCACAACCACACAATACACACTCATACACTATCACTGCTTATGATATACCACTCCATATATATAAATATATATATATATATATATATATATATACACACACACACACATACATACATATTTGACGCACAAACATCAAAACAAGCAGGGAAACGCGTTCAAAATGCTATTGTCTCTGTATTTTTCAAAGTGGATTTTTTAATTTGACGATTGAATATGATTTGTAACAAAATAGTAGTGAGCAAAGCATAAATTGATGTAACTGGAATAAAAAGATATGCTTTACTCTAGGCTCCCGATATTTTCGCATACGGTGTAATCGGAAAAAGTTTAACTATTATCATGATACGTTGCATTCAAATACAAATGCAAAAATTAATTTAAAAAAATGAAACGAAAAACTGCTTCCTTGTATGGCACAGTTATAGAAATATAATTTTTATTTATTTATTTTTTTTAATAAAAGACTTGTGTAACAGATGGGGCATAGATGAGCATCGTCTGTGGGTCGGTTAGAAACACACAGGAGTGGTATATCATAAGCAGTGATAGTGTATGAGTGTGTATTGTGTGGTTGTGGGTGCGTGTGCAGAAAACACAGTATGACATAGAGGGGCGCTATGAGTGTTATTTCAACAGAGTTAGACAGACAGACAGACAGACAGACAGAGAGGGGCTACCACAAATGAGGTGATGAAAGAAGTGAAAAAGAGAGAGGTGAAGATGGAAAGAGATGATGAGGGAGAGTGAGGGAGAGAAGAGAGAGGAAAAGAGTGGAAATGGTAATATATTATGTTTGTGAAAGAGGGAGAGAAAGAGAGAGAGAGGGGGACAGACGGAGAAAGAGAGTGGGAGCTAGAGACGGACAATGAGCAGATTTGAGAAATGAGAAAGACAGAGGAAAAGCTAGAGAGAGATGGTGGGGAAGAGGAAGAGAAAAGAAGGTGGGGAAAGACTGAGATTGATAACTTTTGTGAGAGAGAGAGCGAAAGAGAGAGAAAGAGAGAGAGTTAGAGAGAGCAGAGAGAGAGCGGGAGAGAGAGAATCATTACAGTTACACCAGGGATCACATTTAATCTGGGCCTAATTGAAACATTTGATATTAATTTTCCTCTCAAAACGCTACAAGTGATACCTCAAAAGTAGCACAAGTTTTCATGATGGTAAGTTTAGTTTTGTGAGTAAATGAAAATTAGATTTGACTATCTTTCGTAAACCAACAAGATCACCTTTCATTGCACAAGTCATACAGGTTGATTGATCGAACGATTAGTAAAAAGAAATAGTTGTTTATGCATTTCGTTGATTGAGATCTCAAACTATTTGATTGAATGATGGACTGACTGAATCGCCCGCTGGCTGACTGGGTAATGGCGTCGATCGATTTGCCAAAGGTTTGGTTAGATTATAAATATCAAGATGAAAAACATGTGCAGATTGTGGATTTTGAACTGGCTTTATTATAGTTCATGATGACTACAACATTTAAATATCAGGCTCTTTGTTTTCCGTCTTCATTTCATGTATTTAAATGATTGTGAAAACGTGCCGTGACACTATTTATGGTAAATTCTAAATGATCTGTTTCTTCATTTCATCTTTAGAAAGAGAAAAAAAAGAGTATAAGGAGAAGTTTTCAATCATTCTTGGTAAAATGAAGGTCTCATTCGACATTCACCTGTAAACTTTTAATTTGGTATTGCTTTTTTTTTCTATTTTATAAGTTTTTTGTTCTTGTTTTTTTTTTTTTTTAATTTGGCAAAAATGGAGTTAATAAAAATCGAACCTTTCAAACACGTAATACGAGTATATCCACCTATTTCAGACATCCTCTTTCTATATCCAGCGTCGTTTGAAGAAACTTTGGATGTCCTCACAACGCCTTTGGTCGTTCGTCTCTAGTTCTCTCTCCTTTCTTTGGTGGTAAACATTTCTATACTGTTCTTCTCTGTCCAATCCTTGGTGTTATCAAAATAACTTTCTTTTTGGTCTTCCTCTGCCTCTATAGCCCCCGAGCTCCCCTTGTATAAGATTGATGCAAACTTACCTGCTCAATTCGAATGTTCTATCAAGACAAAAACATTAGGGGTCGTGGTTACTATAGCCTAAAGAAAATAGTTAACTTTATCCATTAAGCGTTTTGTTAGACCTAGGCCTTTTTTTTTTTGCGCTACAGAAAAAGTTCGTTTACCTGCGATGGCAACAGCCACTGACCCTGCATAAGTTGGCAATTTTTCATTTCCTTTTTGTTATTCATTTTTTTTTCTTTTTCCGTATTTGCAACTCAGGTCCATTCACGTTTGTTACTTTTTTTGTGCATTCTATTTTGCAACGTAAGAAAAAAACTAGGAGCCACAATTTATCATAAAATTGGATTTTCATATCGACCAAACTGAATAAAACCAATAGGAACTCGAAGAGTCAGGACTAGAACAGATGGTACGAACAAGAAAAAGAAAAAAAAATGAAACTGAAACTTATACCAAAAACGAAGTCTGGAGTCTGCCTGTCTGGAAATTGGGATGAATACTCCACAGAGTTTCCTGCGACGGTCTGATAGAGCAGTATTCACTTCGGCCTCTGTGTCATTAACGTCTAAGCCTAGGCACTACTCACCATTCCCTGGACTAAAAGTCTTGAATTTTGGCGGAACTCGAAACTGACGGTAATCGAACACTAAATAAGTGATTCCAGATAATGTTGAAAACCGGTCTGTTGATTGTAAGCCCATCTCTACTGAGAAAAGGAAAGAAGAAATGTGGATTTTTAATAGAATGGGGAAAATAGCTGGACATAGAAAATGAAAAAAAAATGATGACCTTAGTTTATTATGTAAACATCTATTTGTCACACCATCACTGTTAATGCAACTGTTCAAAGCAAAAAAAAAAACTGATATTCTCAGGTCACAAAATAAGGCAAATGAATGTGAAAATTTGCAAAAAACTTGGTAATGTAGAGAAGTCGAGGGTAAGAGGAAAAAATGTCTAATGCGGAAAATAATGTCGAAGCTTGGAAGAGAAAGATGTAGACTGCTAGAGGGCTGACAGCAGAGACGGCGATGGAGATTCATTTCACGCCAATCTCACAAAGCAACGGCGCTTTAACAAGTAAGTAACCTCTGAATTAGCAGATAGAAACTCAATTCACATCAACCTCGCAAGAGATCACGCTTCATAAAATTTCTTCAATAGTGACAGAGAAACGCGCATGTTTAATACTGGCCCAATTTTATTTATAGATCAGAAGGAAAGATGAAACGAAACAAATATTTCGACATATAATGCCTCTTTTTTATTGAGATCTTAGTGGCATCATCAAAATGTTCGTATGTGTGGGTAAATAAAACGCCAAATTTAAAAGTCTCGAACAGATATTCCAACTTAATGGGGAGGTTTAGCGCGAGGGTCGAAAGAAAATAAAACCAAGTAAACGAGCGTAACCCATGTCCATAAAATTTAATTGGGATGTCTGGGGGGGACCAAGTACGCAGATCTAACTAACGCCAAGCTGACTATTCCTATTGGCCCGCGGCTGCCAAAATTGTTCACAGGCTATATTATGTTGCGACAAAAGTTTAAATGTTACGCCCGCAAGAGGTCCAGCACGTCACGCTAAAACTTCCCAATACTGGGCACCTCACGAAGGAATCGAAACGCAGAGTTCGTTTTAGAGTAGGCTACAGTATCGCCCGTCGGCCGACTGCTGAACGAGCAGATGATAAATAAGATAGCCTAGCCTTGCGGTGGGCTTGTGCTTATCTGTCACTGCTGAGAGAACAGGCAGACGATAACACAGAGAGGGTGAGTGTAGTGCTGCCTGTAGTCCGTATTTCAGATAACTTTATTCTACTATGACGTGAAGTTTGTTCGTTTGTAACAGTATGGGAGTTTAAAATTTAGGCAAATGTTATCGGAACCTTAAATTTATTTTAATTTCTAGTTTAATTTTTTGTTTAAATTTTAATATTGAAACGAAACCTTGTCTAAAAACTTACGGTACCGTAAAATGAATGTAGTTCTGGGTTCCTGCAAAAAAATAAAGTTTTTAAGTTTCCAGCCTTTGACATTAGACTGCTAGATCTAGTCTGGTACTGTATTAAATTATTTTCATAACTAGAGTCCATTCTAAAGATACCAGTAGTACTTTTATAGTTTCAAGTGGGAGCAACGGTTGTAGTAGTAGTAGTAGCAGCAGTTTTATTACATAATATGATAATATGTCTTACAGTGTTTTCGAATAGTAATATTAGCAGCAGTAGCAGCAACAGCACAATAGCAGCAGCAGCAGCAGCAGCAGCAGCTTTGTTACATATGATAATATGTCGTATAGTGTTTTCGAATAGTAGTGTTAGAAGAGTAGCAACAGCAGCAGCAACAACGACAGCAGCAGCAGCAGCAGCTCTATTACATATGATAACATGTCTTATAGTGTTTTCGAATAGCAGTGTTAGAAGCAGCAGCAACAGCGGCAGCAACAGCAGCAGTAGCAGCAGCAGTAGTAGTAGTGGTAGTAGTAGTAGTAGCAGCAGCAGTAGTAGTAGTGGTAGTAGTAGTAGTAGTAGTAGTAGTAGTAGTAGTAGTAGTAGTAGTAGTAGTAGTAGTAGTTAATCTGGCTTGGTTTTGACAACGTGGAAACCATTGCATGCGTTGACTTAAGTCTTAGTAAGTTGTAATAAATCCATGTAGGCCTACGGTTATCATTAGTTGTGCTTCTTTTTTCTTCATCTACGCAGATCCAACACTATCATCAAGGGAGTAGAAAACACAATAGGCAGTACTTCCACACAATGGCAGGTAAGGCTTGACTTTGCTTTGAATCAAATTTATAACTTTTTTTCTCAAGAGTTATCACAAAAAAAAAAAAACCCATAGCAGACAGGCTTTGGAAATATAGAAATTCAGTTTTAATAGGTGACATCGAACACGAGGGGTTTTCTCTTCGTTAATCTATCCATTTTGGATGATTTCATTACTGGACGTCACAAACTTAACCTGGTTATGACTCACTTGCTCGATAAAAGGGTAAGGTAAGAACGTTGTAGGAGACTTAAAACATGAAGAATTCATTAAAGAAATATCTTCCGTTGATAATTTTCACCATAATAATGCAGCGTCTGATTAAAATAGGCCTACAGAAAGCAACTTTAGGGGAATGAATGCTTTATGTATTTGTTTATTTTTTTGGGAACAAATTTAGTGAGATAAATAGTGTATTGTAGTTTTTGCTATATGAAATGTAATGATAAATTCAGGTATAAAAGGACAAATTCATCACATGGGAAACGAGACAAGTTATACAAAATCTAGGATTCAAAGGATGCAAGGACACCTCAATTATAATACACGTAGAGAAGAAATAGTTGCCTCGTAGAAATTATAAACTCTGAAACAATAGGAAAAAAAGTATTGTAATTTATTTATTTTTTTTTTTTTATAAATTCAGACTATTAGATCTAGCAATGGAAATTCTCCCCTTCTTGTGACAAAGTGTTTGAAAGCCGGGCACGTTAAATTGGTGCAATATCTCATGTTCACATAGATCTAATTTTTTTGCGTGGCTGTGGGAAATATACAAAGCTGGATATTCTCGTCGATTTTTGTGTATGCCTACTTTATAGAGAGAACATCGTAAGAGATCGTAAACTACTTCAAGGTAATACTGTCCCGTAGCATCAATGTCCGGCGAATGTGAAGATTTTTATAAAAGGCAATAAACTGGACCATCCAAGCCCTCTCCGCTGGAATCTCTCTCTGTCTCTCTCTTTCTCTCTTTGTCTCTCTCTCTCTCCCTTTCGTTTTTACGCGTACTTTCCCTAAGACGTTGTTAATCAAATTCTAGATTTCTGTTTGCTCTCTCTCTCTCTCTCTCTCTCTCTCTCTCTCTCTCTGTGTGTCTGTCTCCTCTCTCTCTCCTCTCTCTCTCACTCTCTCGTTCTCTCTCTCTCTCACCCGCGTTTTCATGCACACATTCCCTAAGACGTTGTTTATCACATTCTAGATTTCTGTCTGTCTGCTTTCTCTCTCACTCTCTGTCTCTCTCTTCTTCTCTTTCTCTCTGTCTTTTTCTCTCCTCTCTTTCTCTCTTTTTCTGTGTTTCGTTCTCTCTTCTCTTCCCTCTCTAACTTTCTTTCTCTTCTGTTTTTCATAAAGGCACACACAGTGCTTGTATGTCTTTTATCTTTAGTTTCACTAAATCTAACTTAAAAGCCAGTAAAGCATCTTCATCGTGTATTTCCTTTGATAGACTTGGGAAGTGTTGAAAGTTAGCGTATCTTTGACAACATGAGGAATAAATGTCCATCTTCATAGTACAGATAGTCTTCACAGATTCGCATTAATTAATCTTCAAATTTAGCTAAGAAGCAGCATATACATTAATTTCCCCTTCAAGATCATGTATTGTGTGCGTCGCAGCTAAGGTGTCTTACAAAAGACAAGTGAATTATACCAAAAAAACAGAAAATAACTCTTTTCAATACGAAACATTATTAATAGGCTTGTTGCACATTGCTTCAGACCACTATATTTAGCTTTATGTTCCAAAACTTTTTATAGTGGACCTAAGCTCAAACGTGTAATGCCTGTGCAAATTTTTTGTGGGGCGTTAATTGAATCCACAAAAATATTGATATTTTACTCTAGATCAAGCCATTTTATTTGGGTATATTTCAAAATCCGGAGGTCATTTTAAGGATATTCAAAATTATATTTTATAACCCTATTCAAACCTAATTAAGTATGCAAAATAAAATATGCAGGTAGACATTTTAATAACAAAATGTTCTCTGTCTATCCATCTATCTATCTATCTATCTAATTCTCTATTTATCAATCTATCTATTTATCTAATTCTATGTCTATCAATCTATCTGTCTATCTATCTATCTATCTATCTATCTATCTATCTATCTATCTATCTATCTATCTATCTATCCACCTGTCTATTTTTCTATCCATCAATCTTTCTGTCTGTCTCCCCTCTCCTTTTGTGAATCACCAGAGAGAGAGAGAGAGAGAGAGAGAGAGAGAGAGAGAGAGAGAGAGAGAGAGAGAGAGAGAAATAAGCCACATGGTGGGATGACTAGATCTGTTTGGTGTGTATACTTAAAAACTATCCATAACAAAGTGACCTCAGGCTTTTAGGCCGAGGGATCGGTAGTGAGCTAGATAGGATAAGAGAAGGGGGGCATTGTTTATCCGAGAGAAATGTGTGACTGTGTGGTCAATAAAAACATCTTAGCGATGCGTTCCAATACTGGCATCTTTGCATGATATTATGTTAGCGTGACTCACTTTCTATTGTTCTTTCTCTTTTTCTATATGTTGTCACTCTTCTGTCTGTCACTCGCTCTCAGTCTATATCATAACTCACATCTCTCTCTCTGCCTCTCTCTCTCTCTTTCTCTCCCCCCC
>BLXT01006766.1:778570-795041 GCA_019648995.1 Plakobranchus ocellatus | reverse complement strand
AAAAAAAAAAAAAAAAAAAAAAAAAGAGGATCAGAGCAGAAATGTTTAAACTAGATTAAAGTAAATCACTTTCAAAAACTTTGCTGGAAGGACTGTTTAAGTATGCTTTAAAATAAATCAATATATCAACTTTTTGTCCAGGTTTTAAAAATAAATTAATGATTTCCCCTTTTTTGTTGTCACATTAATTGTCCATTTTTTGGACAAGTTTCATAAATTCCAACAAAGATGATATTCAATGAAATCTAAATCTCTAGTCATTTTTTTTTTTTTTTTTTTTTAATTCACATTTTCATTTCATGTAAAACATGTTACATCGTCAGTTTAATTACCATCAAGATTGTAGCTACTGCAATTTAGAACAAGTTCAACTTATGATCTTGGTTTGGAAGTGTACGCTACTTCATCCTCTCTAATTATTGTTGTAAGATATTTTTATAGAGTACTAATAGCTAATGAAGCCAAATAGAGATGAAAATGTTTTATTATTATATAAATTTGGTTCCTTTTGTTGAATAAAAACAAAGTTTGTGACTGTGTCTTATTTTTTTATATTAATTCTCTACAGTCATTTTCTTATTTAGGATTAGGATCCTTGAATAGTTATTAGTTGTTCTTGAGAGTGGTGTTTTGCTATTTCTTCTTTCTTCATTAACAAGGATTTTAGTTTCCAGTCCTTTCTAAATTTTATCAAAATTTAAAATTTGCAAAAATGAAAAGAATTTCCCAATTTTTACGAATGTTTTTATAAATTCAGAATCCAGTGAATTCTTTTTTAAAGAGACATTATTCTGACTCATGAGTTTGAAATAATATCAATTGTTTCATATTGTGAATACTAAAGGGGAAATAGTCATTCAGTGCATGTCAACTATTTTGATGATTTGATGAAAGGTCTTCTGTTCTATATTTTTTGTTTCTTTTCTCTTTTGAATTGTCAAACCGCCACTGGAACATTTTTGGGCCAGGATTATTTGATGAAGACAGATCATCCTCTAGTACCTGTATCCTGCCTGCCAGAAGGACGAGAAAACAATGATTTCAAAACAGCGATTGCAGCTTAGAGACATGCTGCACCTCTTACCTTTCCATCTCAACTGATGGTGGCTTTGGAGTTTTTAGAAATGTCCCTAAAATAAAGAAGAAAAAAATAACGATGTTGGTTCGTGTATGGTTACAAGGATACCTACTAATATTCTACACATGTCATGACTGATTAGTTTCATTCTACAAGACATGGAATGGAGATAAAAGCAATAAAGATTTTGTTATTAAGGAAAGGAAATTGTTTACTTATTTCTGTGTACATCAAAGAAAAATCTCTGGTGTTGGATTAGGTATTTCCATGCTATACACATCTTTTCATAAATGAATAATGCGAATGAAGAATAAAAAATAAAAGAAGAGGAAAATGAATGAATAAATAAAGTCAGACTAAGATCTTTTCTGTTTTTGTCTGTTATCCATCAGCATAATATATATTCTTTGCCACATCACTTTGAAAGAAAATGTGTGAATACCTTCTCTCTGTCTTCCTTTTAGAAGTATAATTAGCAAATCAGCAAATGCTTGGAATAAAGTCCTGATTTCATCATATTTATTGAGCCTTTGAAAAAATAAATTACACTTAATTTTTTTTTTAACAATGTAAATTGAAATGGAATGATAAAATTGTCCAAAAAAAATGCTGCAACGCTTGCTAGAGAGTGAGAAAACTTAATAAACATGCTCTTACTTACATGTGTTTTTTAAAAATAGTATTGAATGATCCATTAGATTTACCTTACACATACACATTTCCTGCATGCTTTATTTCCTCACACGAAATTCCTGGCAGCTAATAAATTTGCCTTTGCTTATGAAAATAACCCTAGTGATTTTTTTTCATACCTTTCTTATGTAATTCAATTTAATAATAACTATTAATCAATACCATTGCTCTTTGCATGCCACTAAGTTGCTGAAGTATATTCTCTTTTCAAATGTATGTAGTCGTCTCGCATCCATAGCTGCCTTATTTGCTAAAAGAGTGCAACTGTTAAAATGTTGTTTGGTATAACCTCATATTTTAAATTTCTCTTTAAATAGTGTTGTATGCCTAGGTGGTTTTTTTTTTTTTTCAGGAGGAGGGGTCTTTCTTGGGGAAAATCAGTACCTCTTGCCACCTTTCTTTTCTCAAGGAAGGCCGAAAGAGAAAAGCAAGTCTTTTAGATAGAATTCTAGTACTTTTTTTGTCATGATTTTCTTATTTTTCTGTTGACTTTTTGTTCAAAATTGCACAATTTGCTTTTAATATTGTGATGCACAACAATGCTCAGTTTATGCTTTCTTATTAAATTTGTTTATTTGCACTGCCAAATTGCGTTACAATTTTCAAATAATATGCTTGCTTGCTTCAGTTCTTAGCTACCGTTGGATTTAGTTTTCTAAGTTTATGCTTCTGGATAGCATATTTTTCTTAAGCATTTTTATCTTTAGTATTTAGAACATGAGAGACCGTTTCTGTTTTTCTTTTAATGACCAGCATGTAAAAAAGCAAACATACATGTTTAAAAATTACTGCTGAGGTTTTTCTAATGTTTTCAATTATTCACAAATTTCATTCTTTTTGCAATAAAAACTCACGCCAAGTCTTTTGTTTAAATTTTGGTCCAAGTTTTAGAGTGAAATATGAAGTTCATACTGAAAGGATTTACCTGTACTTTGCACTCATTTTAAAATTAAAATCTTTTAAAAAACTCTCTTGTCCTTGTCTTTTTTAAAACTGTTTTGCTCATCTTGAAGGTAGAATGTGTTTCTGTAAATTTTGAATAAAAATGACCTATGAATACATTTTATCAACAATAATAACAGTATTGCTTTTAGCGAGGGAACTAGAAGAACAGTACCATTCAACTATGTTTTATTTATCAATCCATTGTCACTGTGAATCACATCATTATTTCAAGTACTACGGCCAAAGGTTTTGACAATAAAGATTGTTTCCTTTTCATTTGAGCCGATGGTGGAAATGGTGTAAGGGTTCCTAGTTTTAAATGGTGTAACGGTTCTTAGTTTTGAATGTGACAGGAAGTGAATGTCTACAAACAATAATAACCAAGATTATATTGCTGCCTAACTTAATAATTCTAGAAGTTAAGGATCTTGTTGATATCTATAGAGAAGACTGATGCCAGTGCTTCATGTTAGCGGTCTGGCTTAAGTAGACTAAGATGACAGATAATAATGCTAGAAGTTAAGGATCTTGATGATATATATAGAGAAGACTGATGCCAATGCTTCATGTTAGCGGTCTGGCTTAAGTGGACTAAGATGACAGATAATAATGCTAGAAGTTAAGGATCTTGATGATATATATATAGAGAAGACTGATGCCAATGCTTCACGTTAGCGGTCTGGCTTAAGTGGATTAAGACGACAGATAATAATGCTAGAAGTTAAGGATCTTTATGATATATATAGAGAGAAGACTGATGCCAATGCTACATGTTAGCAATCTGTTTTAAGCCGACGAAGACGACTGATGATAGAGGGAAACGATCTTATTAAATAAAGTGCCAATTTGACGTCTTATATCTTAAAACAAAATGATAGATTGTAACGAGGAGAGGTTGGAATGAAAGCATAAAAGGCAGTAACGCAGTAAACGTTACTAATTAAACAAAGATGAGGAAGAATTTCCCAACCGTAGCGCTGCAGCCATTGCTGTGTAAGGTTTGCTGAATGAGGGGTCGCATTATCGTGCTGAAGCACAACACCCCTTCTCAAGAGCCCAGGTCTTTTGCGACGAATTGCTTCTTTAAGGCGGTCAAGAGTGCTGCAGTATCGGGCAGCATTGATACACTGACCCTGTGGCAAAATGTCTAAGAGGATCACACCTTTCGCATCCCAGAACACGGTAGCCATCACTTTAGCTGCGGACCTCTGCACCTTGAACCTTTTGGTGACGGGAGAGGATGGATGTTTCCAAGTCATGGAGTCGCGCTTTGTCTCTGGGGGCAAACTTACACAGCAATGGCTGCAGCGCTACGCTTGGGAAATTCTTCCTCAGTCCAGACCTGGCACCCTCTGACTTTCATTTGTTTGGATCCTTGAAGCGCCATTTAGGAGGCATGGCTTTCGAGACAGAAGATGACCTCATCAGTGAATTGAGGAATTGGTTTGATAATCTTGACGTTGATTTCTTTCGAGTGGGTATCAATTCGCTGCTGTCGCGCTGGCAAAAATGCATCTATCTCCACGGGGATTACGTTGAGAAGTAGTAGAAGAATGAACTTCAATCTGTGTGAGTTTCAAATGTATCTGATTAAAACTCTTAGAGTTATGCCCCTTTTCCTGTTTCTTTTCGGACATCCCTCGTAGCACTGATGACAATGATAAAAGTTTATAATTTGGATCTGGATAAAGAACACTGATGGCAATGTCCAAAATTAAAGATGTCGATAGAACAAATTAAGGGGATGATGACAATGGAGAACATAAAAACCTTGTTTATGTCGAGTAACATGACTGACGGCAACGTTAGAAGTTAGCAATCTGTATAGATTTGCGTAATATGACTGATAACAATGTCAGAAGTTATAAATCTTGTTTAAGTACTTAGCAGAGCATGATGGCTGAGGGCAATGTTAGAAGTTTGCAATCTGGACTTTAAAAAAAAGTAAGATAAGTGATGACAAAGCTAAAAGTTAAAAATATTTTTATTTTATGTAGGGTGAGGTGGTTGATGACAATGTAAAAAGTAAACAACAAGCTAGATAACACAGAGTAAGATAACTGATGCCAATGCAAGACATTACCAAGAAGAATGAAGTAGACTAGAAATACCGAAACTTTTAATTGATTTTCTGGATAGAGTAAAAGAGATGATAACCGCCAATTATAACTAATTGTTATCGTCTTCTACGAAAAACTTAATAAAAAAAAAAACACGAAAAACAAACAACGAAAACAAGAAAACAAAAAGCTGCAGCAAAATAAAAGTGTTTATTGAGCACAAAGCAAAGAGTAAAATGCATTTGAAAATTTGCAACATACACATTCTTTTCTTTTGCATAACAAGAAGGCCTACGTGTCCATTTCTCTCAGTCATTCTGACAGCCATGTTTTAAAAGTACAAAATACACATCAGCAATAAAAAAGAAGAGGCTAACCGAGAAAAAGTTAACTATAACAGATAAGGTGGTAATAATATATATGATTAATTGCAAAATATTTTTATAGCTAAAATATCGTCAAATTGTTTATAAAAATCCACCAAAGGCTTGATAAACTTTTGCTAAAGAAGTTCAAGATGTGAGTGATAAAAAATATTCTTAAAAACGTCCTTTGAATATGAAGTAGGGAAATCGAAGGGTTGTTGGTGCAAAGATCAACTAAGCTTACAAAATACTTGTGAAACGGCAAAGAGTCGAGGGCACATAATTTGAATAATCGATTTAAATATATAGAGTACAATATATCTCAGTATTAGAGTTGCGGTGAAAAAGACAATGCCTATTACAAAGAGTTTAGCAATATAAGTTAAAAACATATGATGGCACACTGGAATATCAAACGTCGCACCTACAAAAGCAGCGAATGGCACACTAAATTTTTCAACATAAATATCGACAAAGCATTATAGTATATATATCAACTGTTTTTTAGATTAAATGACAAAAAAAAGTGTTTTGATTTAAATTCTATTATTTGTGGAGTAAAAAAACTTTCAATTTTTTTGCAAAATCAGATATATCCATTACTTTTTCAACACCAGATACATCCAAAATTTTCCATAAGGAGACGTATCCATATTTTTTAGTAGTATCAGCCCCAAATAAGAGCAGCACTTTGTTTTGCCCACTGTTCCTTACACGTATACTTTATTATTATTTATACCACTTCCCTTTGTATTGTTTTGTCTATCATAATTATCACTCCCTATTTTTTTAAAATCCTATTGCTTCAATTACTCTCCCTGTTGCACCACTTCAGCTACCATCCTCTAGCAAACCATATTCAATCATTTTTTCTATCATCATCATTCATGTTCCTTCACTTTTGTCGCCATCACCCCAGTATTAAATTCCTTTTTTTTTTTAAATCACCTTCCATTTTCATTAGATATAAGATGTAACACAATGGAATCAGGCCTCTGTTTAAAAAAAGTGCATTCAGGTATACAAGTAAGCTTACTTTCACAGCTGAATACAATCTATTTTTTCCTGATTCCTAGAGAAATTAAGCTGTTATTTTAGCTTATAACATCACATGAACTGAAATATTGTTGAGTCTATAGTTTTCGGGTCGCGGTTACAGGACACATATGGCCTTTTTTCTCCTTGAGAGTGCCTGAAACGCTTTGCCAGGCTCGCATGTGCATCTCAGGGTTTCTTCTTTTCTTTTTTCCATTTTTTTTGTCACTGTGGTGTCTCTTTGAGGCCATCAAATGAATTTAATTCATTGATTTGTACTGGTGTAGCCATAAACGCAGACGCCATTTTGAGTGTTGTCATCAGCCTGTCACGTGACTTATCTGCTTGCCTTGATTGGATCTATTCGCATTTTTTGGATACATCGACTTTTGCGTTAAAACGGTAAGATGATGTAGCGGAGTTTGCAAAATTATGATAATTTTATGAGTTGGTTTAGAGAGTATAATTTTATATCGGGTTTTGACCGATTACCTTTATGACGCCAAAAAGTACTTGTGAGAATGTATAGTTAGAGTGCTTAATGGTAGAAAAGCCTAGAATGTCGTATAGCGGGTTTTGCATCTCAACCCCTCATATATATATATATATATATATATATATATATATATAAATAAAATTTATATATATATATATATATATATATATAAACATGCAAAAAAACTATTGTCATTCATGTACAAAAACGACATTAAAAATGTTTGCTTTCTGATAATATCAAATTATATTATAGTGAATAAAGCTTGAAGTTATATATATACACATCTTTTCTCGTTCAGACTCTTTAACCCCATTTCAATCGACATTCTCTTACGCATCGTAAAATCTGCATCAACCTTATTAAAATTTGATAATTGATAGAAAATCTAGGCTTAGCCAAGCCTGCAGCACAAGAAGATGCAGATGTCTATCAGGAGATGGTAAATCTCAAATACAGATAGAATAGACAATCCAATCCACAGACTGATTGTGCCACCCACATCAGACATAAACTGATCAAGCTGAAAAACAGTAAAACAACATCTAATCAGTATCCAAACAAAAGTAATAACAATAACAATAACAATAACAATACTACTACTACTAGTACTACTACTACTACTACTACTACTACTACTACTACTACTACTACTACTACTACTACTACTACTACTAACAATAATCATCATGATCATTATCATCATCATCATCATCATCATCACGTCATTATCAGCATGATCACCATCATTATCATGTCCATCCTCTACGTCAAATCATTGCCCCGATCATCATCCCCACTTACACCATATTCGTAAAGTTAGTTATTATAAGTATTTTCAGAATTATGATCATGAATGTTATCTTAAATACCTCCCTTTTTACCATCTATCTCATCATTTTTGTTTTAATTATCTTCATAAGTATCATTATTATTAAGTTTTTGAGACCAACAACGTCACGTCCAAAACATCACCGATGTCATGTTGTTAATATGTCACTCACAATGATCATAGAGTTATATTTCTTCCTAAACAAAGGGCAAAGAAAATAAATATTCGATAAAATAGTTTCCTTCTCCAAAACTATACTTTCCTGGCTTAGGCCTAACAAATAAAGAGACACAGCTTTTAGGTTGAAGCCACGACACAAAAATCATTTTCAATTAGAAAGTGTATACTTTTAGTATATAATAATTACCTTTAATGCTAGCCTGAGAATTCATATAAGGTCTTTTTCAGCTCTCATAATATGGATATTGGCCCTAACAGCTTATCATACATCATAGGCTTTATCTTCTTCATTAACCTGACTTTTATCCCAAAGCGCCGCTCGAAATTATATCGTAGGCTTGTGTGAACCAAAATATCTTTGCTATTGCCTTTAAAAACCTGCCAAACGATTCGTCTTAGACTAGAACAACTTGGCTTCTGATCCTTAACCCCTGCTAAAAATACCGCCCCAGCCGTGTGTCTACTATTGCTATTAATCCCCTAAAATCCATCCTAGACTTGGGGCTATTTGTCATTTGTGAACTTGGTCATTGATCCTAATACCCCGTCTGAGATTCTAAGACTTTTGTCCACTTGTATATCTTGGCAATTAACCTTAAAACCCTGTCTGAGATACCATCGTAGACTTGTGTGTACTTGAATAAAGTGGGTATTGACTCTTAAATCCACCTGAGATATCGCCTTAGATCTATCTTGACATGAAAAACGTGGCTATCGGCTTTTTTGCTTAGATGGTTTACTGAAACATTAAGTATGTTTGGTAATTAATCGCAAAACAACTAATTTTCATGCTAAAACCAATTCAGTCTTTGTTACACGATCCTTAACAGCCGTATTTTTTTAGTGCATCATGTTTTTCATGACATGCTGTACTGTTACAGGTTTTGAATTAAAGCTTGTACACTTAAATACATTTAAGTCTAGAATCAACTAATTGTTTGTCCTCTTACCTCATAATCGGCTTGCTCGTTAAGTTCTTCATAGTTTAGATCTTCATAATAGATATCCAGTTTCACAAACTCTTCCCTTGTAATTTAAAGAGAAATATTGATATCAAGTGCTTGAATGAGTTTTCGCTATCATCAGCAAAATATGTTTATAAATAAACAATAATAAATATTGTTTAGCTTTATATATATATGCGTATAATATATGTGTACGCACATATATATATATATATATATATTATATATATATATATATATATATATATATATGTGTGTGAGTAATAAATATATATGAATTTTAAGCATATTATCAAATGATAATATTGCAATCGTCACAAATTATCATTGTATACAGAAACTCATTGAAAGGCTTAGGTTGGAGTGGGTAAGCACAAGAGAAGGTGATGAAAATTGACCTCGGACATTCAAGAATGTACAGGAACAAACGAGTCACTAATACCTGATATCCATTTCTTCCATCTCCCACACGTCATTACACTGCTGTAAGTTGCTGCTTTTACATGCAGCTGACACAAGAATTTTCTGTAAAAATGTTGGAAAATGTGTAAAGATTAATCTAAAGTTAGATCACACACACATATCATAACAGATATATGCCTTATAGCAGTGGCTGACATTGAAATGAAAAGAAGCCCAAGAAAATATAGTATGTATGCCCCACAAAAGTATTGCTTTCCATTATGTTTCATATTAAAGCTTACTACCCATATACCTGTTCATATGTAGGGTAACACTATAGATGGACCGCTTTTGCTGACCCTAGGCACGGCTGCAGACTTTTATGAAAGCACTATCTTATTTCTCTTTCTAATGCTATCTTTTGTGTTTGGTAGTTTTGTTAATTTTGTGCGTCAAAACTTAACGATAGCAGTTCCCAAACTTCTGTGCAAATAAACGTCAATTTGTCAGAATGGCCTGTTCCAGCTTAATAGATTTCGTCAAATACATCGTAAAAGGTTGTCTCAGTCGTTTTCGCAACCAATGTTTCTAATCCCATCAGAGTGGAAGCAATGTTGAATTTCTGAATATATGATTGGTGAGTTTTTGTGCACTGCATTATTTTGCTTGGTTTTACTTTCAACTTTCAAAGGAGGGCTCAGGTTGCTAGCAGATATGTATTATTAATTAAATAAATCTAGGATACATTCAGCCTAATACGCAAAGAAAGCGATAAAAAGCTGATGTTTTTATTTCATTCACTGCTTCAACTTATTTCAAATTATTAGCAGAAAAAAAACACACTGAACTGTGGATTGAACAAAAGACGGCCGCATGGCTCACATTACTTCTTGATATGTCTTTTAAAATGATTCAAAAGAGGCAAATTATTGATTAAATTAAAGAAGCTAAATCGAAATTCTATCCAAAATCATGAAATGTACTAATCATGCTTTCTTTTTTTTGTTTAATGTTCCAAGGTGCTTTAATAGCTTAGTTCATTTCAGTACCTCAGGGAAATGAGTAAAACGATGTTTTACATTCACATGAAACTAAAACTAGAAGATTTTACCAGTACATCTCCGCCCACCGCAACAAAATAATACAACAAAGGAAAAAATTGACAGGAGCATAATTATTTCGATTGAGTACCCTCTCTAATGTTTATAGGAGGTGTAAAAAAATGTAATAAATATCATAACTGACAGTGCGAAGAAAAAATTATAATTACACAAAGAAAAATAAAAGAAATCAAATTGAGAGCGGTTCTATATTTTGCACTTAGATCTTCCAAGATTTGTAAAATGTATGTCGATAATGGTTGTGGAGAAATGGAGATTTACATCATAAAGATTTTAAATGGCTTTCTTTTCAGGGAAATTCAATATTCATAATAGAAAATTTTACAGAGAAGCACTACACTTTGTCATTAAATAATAATTCCAATATGTATTTCGTGTGAAACTGTAAGAAACAAAAGCAAATCAAATAATTTTAACAACAAAAAATTAGGGTAGTGCATGCATGCGTAATTCATCTAATCATTTTTTTTTTCATTTGAAATTTGTATTTACGAAGATTAGTGTTGTTTGTTTTTGATTTTATAGCAGCAATAGATTTCATTGTTAAAGGCAAGGATATTAACTTTTTCTTGTGCTTTCTTCACTCGATCAGTAGTTGGCTTTGTCTTGAGACTGATATTTTCTTTAAATGCCAAAAAAGACATTTGACTTCTCTCCTATCCCATATTTTCTAATGTGTGCTGCATTTTTCTGTCTGACAAACCTGCTTTCCTCTTCATTATCTCGTTCACATATCTTTCCCAATACAATATGGCACAGTAATTCAATTCATGAAAAGTTGAAACATATTTATTACAGCAAAATTGGAAACAACCCATGCCAGAAAAGCCTATTTCATCCAGGAGCACTGTTCCAAGTTTTATAAGGGATAGTCCTCTATGTTATGAAGGTGTAGCATGCAAATTGTGGCATCAACCCTAACCACTTGAGGAAAGTGATACGAAAAATACTAGAAATTGAAAAGATGACAGAAAAGGAAAATGGAAGGAAGCATATATATGAAAAGTTTGATATTGGAAATAAAATGTAGAGGGGAGATTGTGAAGGATTGAATTAGCCGCACATAGCGCAGTTTTTGTGTAAGTCTCCTGGTCTTTTTAACTTATATAGCGAAATAATCTTAAGGAATCTTGATAGTATTTCAGACTTAAAAATAAAGGGACAGAATCTAAATAATCTCAGGTATGCAGATGATACAGTTTTTATAGCAGAACCTGATAAACAACTCCAAAAAACTTCTAGGTTCTTTAGTCACAGAGCGCAAAAGAGTGGGCCTGTCTTTGAATGTAAAGAAAGCGGAATGCGTTCTCATCCCAAAGAAATCCTCTAACCCCGAGTGCAATCTCGTTAGCAAAGGCGAACAAATCAAACAAGTTACAAAATTCAAATATCGACGTCATCTGATAACACCAGATGGCAGATGCACAAGTGAAATAAGTAAAAAAATAGCCATGGTCAAAGATACATTCCAAAAAAATGAAATCAATACTGGCAAATAGAAACATAAGCATGAAAACCAAAATAAGGGTAATTAAAACATATGTATGGTGAGTAGTTTTGTAAGGTAGTGAGTGTTGGACAACAGACAAAGAAATAGAGAAAAAAACTAGAAACAGTAGAGATGTGGTTCATCAGAAGAATGATGAGGATATCATGGACAGAAAAAAGTCAAATGAATTGGTACTGACAGAGGCTCATCTCGAGCGACCTCTAATTCAAACTATAAGACAGGGGCAACTACAGTTTTGAGGCCACATTTGCCGACACAAGGGTTTAGAACACTTAGCAATCACTGGAAAGATAGAAGGCAAACGCAGTAGAAGTAGACAAAGAATAACTTTTATTGAAAATCTTAAGTCATTGGCAATAGGCATGGGTAGCAATAAGAACTTTATAAGATTAATGAGAATAGGTTTGAGTGGAGGAAAATGATTACTAATGTCTGTTCCAGACAAAGTACCTGGTGATGATGAGTGCAGTTTTTATTTATTTTTTTTTCTTCTATATCGCGTAGCCTACCTAGATCTAACAGTCTAGGCTAGATCTAGATCTAGATGGCCTACACGATATGGTTGACAGATCAGACAAAACAAGGCATACTGTAATCTCGTCTAAACTAGAGGCGATTGTTTGGAGATAAATTACACTTGTAGCTCTAAAACAGATTTATTGAAAATGTCTCACCTGAAACTGCAAACACAGACCTAAGTAGCAATGATTCCCATCATATTTTCTCTAACAAAGTAGAGGAAACCCGAAGGAAAAAGGGGGGGGGTGCATATACCTAGTCTATAATTATAGGAAGGCTTATCGGAAATTTCTCCACACTATAAATAGAACCTGACAGGGTTGGAAGTCATGCATCGAACATCGGAATCTACATTTGAATTATTTTTCAAAGTCTAAATTTTCATTCTTAATATATTTCGGTGTCAGACACTGTTGCGAGCTAACATGTTGCCATAATCAGAGACCCCTAAAGAGTGTTGTAGTGGTGTTCATATTCTTGGGCAAATTATACACCCTATAATAATTTTATGCCCCACAATAGACTCAAATATAGGAAAAAGCCTTATAAAGCCGCCATCTACTTCAAGTGAGGAATGAATGACGAATGCCTAGGTGAGAAACTTAAGAGAAATTTAAAACAAGATTTGATGATATACCAAAGTGGAGATATTTCGGCAATATGGTATGTAAAATGCTATTTAATATAGCAAGTTTAATTAAGGTAGGCGAGTTAAAAAAAATATACAAAGGGTGGACACTCAGGAGTCGTGTGTAACTAAGAAGACTTAAAAGTTGTTAGGTACATTATGTGAATGTTTATGGACATAAATAAATATGTCTCAGGCTTGAACACTTAAATTTGAATGTCACGTTTTTCTTATCATATCTTTTCCAGCAATGGTGATTATGCTGCTGACAGTCTTTTTGAGGCAAAACGCAAGGGTGTTTCAGTAGATTATTATGAAAAAGTAACTATTGTTATCATCTGCTTGTTATATCTAAATTTGTCCTAGATATTCAAACAATAAAATCAAAGGCGTATTTGTGAATTGGTTTGAGCATCCCAGAGAATTGCTATTAGGCTCTGGTGGAGGAAAGCATGGCATGCATTAGAGGCTTCGACGATCAAAAGTTAACGGAATGGATAGAGCGAGATCTGTCAGGTTAGCGATAAACAGGGAAGACAGAAAGAGCCAACAAAAAGTCATGGCAGAGATAGAAGGTAGAAACAGAGAGGCAGATCTATGTTTTACTGTTATTTTTTCATACTCATGTAGATAGAAGGACGGATGAATAAAATAAATAAAAAAACATATGCAACATGGAGCGGGGTTTTGTGTGCAATAAAAAAGAGTCAGATAGATTGCAAAGTCAAAGAACCAACACAAATCTGTGTAAGGTAAGACAAAAGACTCACCGCAAAATCAGGATTAGGCCAAGATCTGGAGGACACTGTTTTCTCAAATGTTGTTTCGCTAGTACGTTACCGTGGGAAACATCATAAAACAATCAGGTACAAAGAAATTATCAAAACAAAGATAAAATAAATGCAGGCATTACCTTAATACTTGACAATGTATTGGCGTCAATCAATGTTTTTATTGTAAACATTTGTATAAACTGTCAATAGTTTTCTTGGACTAATATCCCTGTGTCTCTTGACTGTACATATCTTTTTCTTTTACAGTCATGTCATGTTCTAGACTTTGTGTGATTATTTTATTCCTTTTACCTTCTTTTTCCTATTCTTCTTTTTAATGAACAATCTAAAAATGCCTAAATAAATAAAAGATGAAATCGATAAGCTTCACTGCCTAACGCAGTTGCGGAAGTAATTCTGGAGCTCTGAACTTTGTTCATGTCTATCTATCCAATTGCATGGTTTATCACTTAATCTTGAATGCCCTCGACTGCAGGAAGTCTCGAGTGAGACACTTCTCACTTCTAAGACCAAAAAAAAAAAACCATGATTAAACATCAGTTGTGCTAAGCCTGAGGCTACGACAACTGTTTTCATTTGATATGCCTCTTTACTCAAACAAAAATCTCCTCCCCCTCTTCCTCATCCAGCTCTCCCTCTGTCTCCTCTTGTTAGAGTTATGATGTTATTAATCAATTCCTTCTTCTTCTTCTTCTTCTTCTTCTTCTTCTTCTTCTTCTTCTTCTTCTTCTTCTTCTTCTTCTTCTTCTTCTTCTTCTCCTCCTCTCCTCTTCCTCCTCCTCCCTCCTCCCCTCCTCCTCCTCCACTCTTTATTTTTTTTTTCTTCTTCATTATTTATCATTATTATTTATTTATTTATTATTATTATTATTATTATTATTATTATTATTATTATTATTATTATTATTATCATCATCATCATCATCATCATCATCATCATCATCATCATCATCATCATCATCATCATCACCATCATCATCATCATAATCATCATCATCATCATCATCTCATTATTATTATCATTATTATTATTATTATTATTATTATGATTATTATTATTATAATTATTATTATTATTATTATTATTATTATTATTATTATTATTATTATTATTATTATTATTATTATTATTATTATTATCCTAATCATTTTAATTATCTTTTCTTGCTTTTACTGGACGTATTATAGGTAAAGTAAAATGAAATATCACGAGTTTGCTCCATTATCATTACCTCCTTTTCCTGCAATAATCGATCTAAATATAATTTATTCCATTATACTAATGCCGTATTTTATCCGTCGCTAATTATATACTTTTTAATGTGTGTGGTTAAAGAGATTTACTAAGCGACAAAACAAATACATTAAACAGTAACGTAAATAATTATAAGTAAATCAGACTGGTTTCATTACGTGCAGGGTCTGTAACAATTACACCCATCACTCTCTTTCTCAATCCGGAGGGAGATGTTAAAAAGACACTGCAGTTCTGGAGACAAAATTATAAAGAGGAGCAAGAAAAGGCGAAAAAGGCAAGAATATATCCGAATGTCAAAAACTCAAATCCCTTCATTAATATACAAAAATGTGGATGATTGAAAAATAACATTTTCCATTAAACCACTGAGTGTTTTTCTATGAAAACAAATAATCTTAAAACTGAGGTTGTCTCAAAAGGTTTTTTTTGTTTTTTTGTTTTATGAACGACTCTGTATTATGCTCGTTTTGTGGGTTACTGCCCTTGTTTTTAAACGATGGCTTTGAAGGGAGTTGTCACGAAATTGGTTGTCGTGAGTTGAGTCTAGATTTAGGTCTAAACACGGAACGGCTGATCTTTCGATCTAGTCTTGTTTACTTGTAATTTTATTATCATTCTATTTCGGTCCGGCTAGGCCAATTTAAATTAACAGTGCTATTATTGTTTCACCTTTGTTTTCCTTTTTATATCTAGAATTACTAGCAGGTTTTCGAAGGTGAAAAAACTTTGTTTACAGGAAGTTGTCATTATTCAAGACCTTGAGGCAAAGTAAGCGTGTGATGTTTGCAAGTAAATGAGAGTATATGATAAAGACAAGTAAATGAAAGTATATGATAAGTCAATATTTTTAGCTAATCTTGATTTCAAATTGGTATTTCTTGTTTTTTTTTTCCTAGAATGAGTTGATTGTGTAATATAGGGTAAATTAGCCTGCGTATCGTATAACTACGATTTGGTGGGTACAAAAGAATCACTTAGTGAATGTTGAAAAGAGTGCTGAGAGATAGAGCGCTGTTATTTGTAAACATCTATGAATTTTGTAACGCTACCTTGCTGTTCTGAAATTGTTCTTCATTTAAATTAGAAGACTTTTTCGGCAAGATTTGGAGTGATCTCTGTTCTTTAGTCTATTTAAAAGAACTCCTTATCATAAGCATGCGTTCAGCTAGACCTTTATCTAAATAGCACAAGGCAATTCGTTACAGGTGGAAGTATATGGCCCAAATAGTAGACAGTTGGATGCTTTTCGTTGCTTTCATTTCGCTTATTATCTACACATTATTTTAGATATGTGTTGTCAAGTTTGTGCTTCAGGCTCATCATTTTATTCATTATTCTTTTATAAATATTGCCGTAAATCATTTTATTTATATATACATATTCATACACACACACACACTTACACACGATAATATTCGTTAGCATGTTGCATTCAAGATAGTAACAAATGTATTCAGAATTTGACAATGACATGAAAAGCCTAATATTTAAGTCTTGATACTAAGAATATTCGATTTGGTGCGAATAGATTCTGCAATTTCGTTTAAATATATGTTTTGTTTTTTCTTTCTTGGTCTCCTTTTCTCCCCC
>BLXT01006766.1:734779-748537 GCA_019648995.1 Plakobranchus ocellatus | reverse complement strand
CAAAACATGGTACCCAAAGAGCTCAAAATAATGCTTTCTTTTCTTAGCATTTTAATTTCTTTAAGTTTTAAAAAGCAATCAAACGATTACATAAGCTACTAAATGCTCTTCTTTTCTCCTTTATCCTCTCAAGCTCTTTACGGTTAATGTACCCGTATATGAGATCGACTGCTAAATGTTACAGTTTTGTTTTTCTTCTTTTTTTTTTTGACATACATTTTATATTTCTCTCTTGTGACTTTTTCCCAAAGTATAATAATGAACATTTTTCTTTTATTATTCGACTTTTTACGCTCCATTTTCACAAAGGATGAAACAGTAACTATGGATTATACACATTTCAGTCCACAGTTCGGTTTTTCAGAGACTGGAAACTCGTCTTGATTGGCTCAGAGAGTTATAGTAACACGTAATCACAACAGCTGTCCTTCACAATATCAAAGACAGTAAAGTAGAACGTAAAGACCGGACACTTCCTTCTTTGTGTCAATAAAAAATGCGTGCAGCGGCCACGCCCCCTTTGAGCGTGTACACAATGCGCAGATTCTAGATCTAAGCTTGTTTACACTGAATAATGAGTGAAGCGGGCAATGTAAAGCAACAGAAAAAAGATTCTATTGATTTTATTTTAATTGTTTTTTAATTTAAGATTTTTTAAAGTTTTTTTTTTTCCTTTCTAGGTAGATATATATGTTTAAATGGAACTGTTGCATTTTTCATTTGAATAGCGAGATCATTGAAACCGAATGGCAATAAAATTTATGTATATTTACTTTGCGAAATTTTACTCTAGAATAGGTCTACATCTAGAATCTAGACTCTAATAGAACTAGACTCTTGTAGAAATAACCTCACCAGATCTAGATCTAGATCAGCCATATCACAAAAGCTTGTTTGTTTTTTTTAAGATATAATTTATTTTAATATAAATTCCCTATCTTTCTTTATCTTTCGGGAAGCGAAAAAACGACATCGATGGATTCTACAGTCTTGAATTTGTACAAGAAATTGAAGAGCACCATTCGCTTCCTCGCTTAGAATTTGTATATTCCGCAATAGTTGTTTACAAATTGTACACTCCCACCGCTTGGTGGCGCTCTTGTCAATGATAACGCAAATTTAGCCTAGTGTCCTATCCGTACTCTAATTTAGTATATGTGACAATATCACCCCCAAAAAAGAGAATGGAATGTACGTTTGTATATCGATATTAATTTATTAATAATAATTTAAATAAAAAATACCCGTAAAAGCTGACCTAAATTATAGTGGCACCTAACTGTCTTTTTTTTTTTAATGTAATTTGCCAACCAGCTGTATCAGGTAATTCAATTTTTTTTTTTATTGTTTTGTTTTGTTCTGATTTTTGTTTTAGTTTTGCTTTGCCTAATGCAAACGGGACATTCGACACGAGAAATTTTGCCTTACAATGCTAGAAATTAAAAGTTGCCAAAGCTTCGACAATTGCCTTGTTGCACAGTACTATTTTTAGTTTTTTTTCCGAGCTTGAATAGTGACGATAGCCACTACTAACTGTTCCCCGGTCAAGGCTACTGAGGTGCTTCTATTAGATCTATATAAAAAAAATTCAGACTAAATAGAAAATTTACGTACAGCTATACAAATTAGATTTATTATTGCACAGATTGATTCGTCCTTTATGATTGCTTATTGACTCTAAAGTTCTTCTATAATCTATGATCAGATTTTAAAGTTTTGAGGTTAGATCTACGGTTGCTTGCTAGGCCGATTAGTTCCATTTTTTGATAATACAGTTGAAACGGATCAAATTAAGCATTAAAAAACTCACCCTACGCTCTAATTCATGTTTATAAATTTAACCAAGGGTATCTCAGGTTGAAATGCAAAAGACTCGGATTTTTTTACAAAGCTGTTTTCGAAAAGATGAGCCAAATCGTTGACACGCTGGTCTAGTGTTTAGACAGAAAAATGCAGTAACGTCTTACTTGTCCAGAGCGCGGAAACCAGGTGATGGCTGTTAGTGACGTTTCGCGGCAACAAGGCAATTGTCATATCACTAAAAATTTATAAGTCATTATGAAGTATTAAACAAATACTTGCAATTAGAAAAGTAGTAATGGAGCTCCCTTATCATCATCCTTTGAATAGTTTGTTTTAACATAGTCTAAATTTATGGTAATGTCTACCTGCTTTTCCTCTTTTTTTTTTTTTTTTTTAATATACAGGGCAGTTTTAGTCGAGTTATTGCAAGTTTACAGTTGTTGTAATCTCTAAAAATCAAAACGGTATCACCGTTTTGCATTTGTCTCATTCAACAATCAAGATAAATGATAATCATCTTTATTGAAATGATCAAAGAGTTTCAAAGAGCGTAACTTAGCGTCTTTTGGGAAGCCCTTTTGAATACGAGTGAAATGCTTTTAATTTTTTATGTATTGTTTTTTTCTTTTAATTATTTTTGTTCTGAAGAGCAAAGTTGAACGGAAAGAAAACCAAACCAAAACGAAAAACATCATGCCTTCTTTATCGTCTTTACTAAACGACTTGTATCAATTGAATTGACGATTGTTCTGGCACTGTGTTAATACGCGAGGATAAAAAGATGGCTTTTATTATTCATGGGAAAGTATTAAGGGATGTAAAAAAAAACCTACATGCCGACTGACACAAACAAAAGTGACACGGGACTCTCGAGATTTGGCTTGAAAGAGAGATGTTTCGTTTGAATATGATACTCAATGGCACAGATCAACCCCAAACTATTGTCCCAACGTGGCTCGATTGTTTGTTAGCCTTTCCTCAGGAGCACTCGGCACTACTTTGTTCTCCAGCAGTGTCGCACTATAGAATATTGTTTGGTCTTACCAAAACAGGCATGTGCGGTTATTAGGTCACTTTTTTCTCTGCCTCAAAGCTGTGAACAAACTTTCATGGTTCTTGCTTTTTCCTATAACTCATCTTTATGTCACAGATAATTGTTTTGTTCCTTGCACTAAAGGCTGTCTATTTTGATGTCTTGTTAAAGAGATAGATAGATAGATAGATAGATAGACAGACAGATAGATAGATAGATAGATAGATAGATAGATAGATAGATAGATAGATAGATAGATAGATAGATAAATAAATAGATCGATAGATGGATAGATGGATAGATAGAGAGATAGAGAGGAAAGAGAGAGAGAGAGAGAGAGAGAGAGAGAGAGAGAGAGAGAGGTGGTCAAAAAAGTGGGCGACATTATAATATATATAATTACATGCATTCTATAAGTGTTGTAAAATTATTGACAATGTCTTAGTAAGATTCATGTTCACATTTGAATAAAATTTCCTTAATTTAGTTATCAACATTATGAAAAATCGCTTGTAACTGTGTGCATAGCCGGATATCCGTAAAATAATAATTGAAAATGTTGCACGCTGATAAATAATTATTTTTTGTTGCACTTTTTTTTTTAATTGATGTTCATAGCAGCGCATTATTTATTACTCGATTAAGATACTGGATATTGCGGTAATCGTCCGCACGACGAATTCAATTTGTTCACACTATATAGCTAGAGATGTACCCGGTACATCGAAGTTTTAAATAGAAATACACTTTTATTAAGGCTAGATCTAGATAAAGAGAACACTTCTTTGGTTAAAAAATGTAACAGAGAACCATTTTCACCGTGTCCAAGCCTATTTTACTTGTTTAATCATTCAGTTTAATATCTTTTGTGACATACTTTTTTTTGTTTGTTAACATGCGTGTATGATTTATTTCTCCTTACATTCAATTTCCACATAAATCAATACATAAATTATCAAATTCTAAAATGTATCACTTGATAACAATAACCTTTCCGATCATTTTTAATGGATTTTACCGTTATTCACAGTATTAAAAAAGTAACGAGGATATTTATCCTGATGGTTATCTTTTCTTTATTTTGTTATTGGGATACTCTAGGAAGCCAGTTAACTTTTTTTTCCATTTTGAAAGTGTACACGCTTTCTTTTCTCCACAATCCCTATCCTTATAAATATAACAAACCTTTAAAGGCCCGATCTCAAAATAAAGAGCTGCACTAGAATGGAGTAGATGTATTTCATTTCCGTTTTTGTGATCATTATTATTTCTTTTCATTGTCACAAAAAGGCCAGGTCGCTGTAGTAATGTACATCTCTTATAAACTTCACAATGAGATCTTGAAACAACAAGGAAAAAAAGTGATGCAAAAAAATAAATTTGTTCCTTTTTTTTCTTCCTTTCTGAATGCCAAGGGTTTATTATTAGATAAAGATGTAGTGGTAGGGTCTCTTTATGAATATACAGGAACGAGCACTATCTTTTTTACTTAATGCCCAAAGGCGATGAAATGATTTCAGTTCTTAATGTAGCCTAAAGCAATCAACAATCGAAAAGTATCATTAGTGCATTTCATGAATTTGAGAGGAATGTCGATTAAAAAGTTTTGAAACTGGCCATAATTGAAGTTTTTCTGAAATCCTATTACATGTTTTCTGATACATGAGTGTGAGCCATGCAGTAATTCCTTGTTAAAGGAACAATACGGAATGTTTAGTCCTTGATGAAGAATTGAAACACCCAAAGAAGTAATATGGATAAAACTTGTAACTTTTTTTTTCATAACGTGGAGAATACTCCAAATTTTAAAATAAGTGAAAGGAAATGGTATTTAAGCACTGACTTTCAAAATTACATGTAAAACCAGGCAAAATAAGAAAAGTGTACAAAAACGCACCATTTACCTGAAATTGTTTTTTTTTTAATTGTTTCTGTTCTGAACAGACTAGAAATAGCTATGATTCACTTGACAGAAATGTGAGAACCTGGCTCAAGCCATAGAGACACAGTTACATTAATACCATATCAGTCTGAAAGCCACCATAGTATTAAATTCTGACGCAAAAAACTAACAAAAATAACCAACTTGGTCTCAGTTTTATTGTTTTATGTTTAAGTTGTGAGTCAGCAACAAGATTACGTTCATTCATAGGTTTTACATGATAAAATCTATTTCATAAATTTTGCACACAATGCAAAATATAAAAAAAAGGAAAGCAAAAAAACAGAAGTTTTCTCTCAATTATTTTTAAAGATAGTTTCATTATTTATCAGGACAATAAAAACAAACAAACAAAAAACCCCACTATGTACACATTTCTTATAAACTGAGAAGTAAAATGTAGTACTTGCAGCTTACACAGTACTAAATGAGATGAAAGGTGGAACATAGACGAGTGTTTTGGGCCTTTTTTTTTCACAGGCATGTACAGCTGTACAGCCTAACACTTTATTAACGGCCTCTGGCTGCGATCTGAAATAAGCGTTCTCGAATGTTCAGTACCGCAGTTGTGAGTATATTGTACCGACCGTGGTTGTGTTGTTATTTGTGGACAAGAAAGCACTAGGCTATTCCTAGGACAAGATAACACACAACGCAGGAGGAAATGAAAGTTCACACGGCAAAACAACTGGCCACCGGCTCTACGTCTTACAAAGGACTCTCATTCTTTTCATCCATTTGTTTTGTTAATAAAGTTGTTGTTTGTTTAAATCAACCTTGCTTTATTGTATCCTAAATTGGTGACCCCAACGCTGAACTCATAATAATTAGATCTAGATCTACGTTATCTACACCACTCTAGATCTACAACTTTACAAGCTTCAATAAACATGTCTCAATTTCAAGGACAATGTGAGTCGGCACAGACACTACTTGCTGCCCTAACCAGCCAGTTACAATCGATGGCAGTGCAGCCCGGCGGCCACATTAACGCCGTTTCCGTTTCCATCAAACTGCTTGAATTTTGGTCCTCGTCCCCCGAAGTGTGGTTTGCCAGAGTGGAAGCCCAGTTTGACACAAAGAACATAACTCAAGACCAAACGCGTTATGTCTATGTGGTCAGCGCCCTTGGTGTAAGAACAGCCGAAGAGGTACAGGACGTTTTGGTGAATCCTCCTGATGCCGACATATACGCCACCCTTAACAACGCCTTAATCAAGGCATTTGGGAAGTCTCAGGCCCAACGGGACAATGAGCTCCTTAATTTAAACGGTTTGGGCGACAAAAAAACCCACTGCCCTGCTCCTCAAAAATAACGCTCTCAACGATGATCCCCAAACTTTAAAGAGGGCGTTGTTCCTTTCCAACCTCCCTGCTGACGTATGCACCATCCTTGGAGGGCAGGAATTCAGTGATGTTGAAAAACTTGCGGAGGCTGCTGATCGGATATGGGAAGCGCGTTGTGCGGCCGTCCCACACATCACGCCGGTTGCTCATGATCCTTCTCCTACCACGGTTGAAGCTGTTATAAATCCGAAGATACAATCCCAACGTCGCTCGGGACCAAGAGCACAGCCAAGAGTGTGTTTTTACCACCAACAAGTCGGCCACCATGCACACAACTGTCAACCTGGGTGTAAATTTTCCACCCTATTGGCCAAGTCTTTGGGAAACAATAATGCCAGCCGCTAGGCGTGGCAGCTGCTGGCATCCCGCACCAACCAAACACGCTATCCGTGGTGGATCGTACATCTGGACTCTCCTACTTGGTAGACACAGGAGCAGAGGTATCTGTATACCCTGCTTCTGTACAAGATCGACGAGCCCAACAGCCTACCACTACTTTCACCGCAGCTATTGGCACATCCATCCATACATGGAATAGGCGCAGCGTTTCACTTGCAACTGGCTACAGGGGACAATACAACCACCAGTTCTATTTCGCCGACGTCACCCGTCCAATCCCCGGTGCAGATTTTTTCACAAAACACGGACTCGCCATTGATCTTCGCGGCAAACGCCTCTTGTCTCTCGACAATATTCCTATCGTCCTGCGAGAGACCAAGTCCCCCCTTACTCTAGCACGTTTGGAATTTCCCCTTCCAAACGAGATTTCCAGCCTGCTTCAGCAATTACCTGACATTTCCATCACTCTACCAACAAATACGGTGTTGAACACCACATCGTCACACATGGACCTCCAACTCACGCCCGAGCTCGACGCCTAGATCTAGAAAAACTTTCTGCCGCTAAATCTGAGTTCTTACGGATGGAAGAAATGGGCATAGTTCGCCGTTTAAAGTCAGCCTGATCTTCACCCCTCCATATCGGCCCTTAATCTGATAGTACATGGTGACCATGTGGAGACTACAGGCGACTCAACTGATGACGACAGATATCCCCTCCCACATATTCAAGATTTTAACAACCGTCTTGCTGGTTGTAGAGTCATTTCTAAGATCGATTTGATCAGGGGATATCATCAGATTCCAGTGGCCCCCTCATCCATAGCAAAGACAGCCATTGTCACTTCTTTTGGCCTCTGGGAGTTTCTCCGAATGCCGTTTGGCTTAAAGAATGCTGCTCAGTCTTTCCAACATCTCATGGATGGAGTTCTACGAGACGTACCTTTCGCCTTCTTCCACCTTGATGATATCCTGGTTGCTAGCCATTCACCCAAGGAGTACTCTCAACATCTGCAACATCTTTTCACCCTGTTGTCCTCCAATGGGCTGGTCATTAATAAGGCCAAGTGTATCTTTGGTGCTGATTAACTTGATTTTATAGGACATCATATCAGCGCTGACGGAATCACCCCACTTGCTGAACGGGTAGTTGCTCTCCGTGAAAGCAGGGCATCTCAGAATCGCACAAGCCTACAGCGCTTTCTTGGCATGATCAACTACTACCATCGTTTTCTTCCGGGAATAGCTCCAATTCTTGCACCACTCCATGCTCAGGCAAGTGGCAAAGGACAAAATATAGAATGGACTAAGGAGTGTCAAGAGGCTTTCGACAGCGCCAAGGAAGTTCTCAGCAAAGCTGTGCTCTTACATCATCTTCAACCAGACGCTCCCACTAGCCTCACCGTCGATGCATCGAATACTGCAGTGGGGGCTCAACTTGAGCAACGCCAGGGTCGATCTTGGGTACCGCTTGCGTTCTTCTCCAGAAAGCTGTCAGATTTTGAGAAGAAATATAGTGCTTTTGATCGCGAATTGTTGGCATCCTACAGCGCCGTAAGACATTTCAGACACTTTTTGGAAGGGCGACCATTTACCCTCAACACAGACCACAAGCCTTTAAAATTTGCCTTAAGCAGTCAAACTGACCGCTCTCCGCGTCAAACAAGACATTTATCTTTGATCGCAGAATTCACCACTGACATTCAACACATCAAAGGCAAATTCAATGTGGTGGCTGACGTCCTCTCAATAGGTACTACTGCGGACGCAGGAATCTCCAATCATCTCAACTCTCTAACCACAGATCTTTTTGGAAGTGACTGCATCAACTTTGACCGTCTCGCCAAAGACCAAGTTAACTCGGAGGAAATGGCTTCGTATCGCACAGCCTCCACAGGCCTCGTGCTCAAAGACGTTGACATTGGATCATCAATACTACTCTGCGACACTTCCATGGGGCTCCACGGCCAGTGGTTCCTACGCCTTGTACTCGACCAGTTTTCAATAAGATCCATGGTCTCTCTCACTCTGGTGTTAGGCCCACACGGAAGGCCATTTCGCACTTCGTGTGGCATGTAAAGCATGTCCTGACTGTTAGGCTTCCAAAATCCACCGTCATACACGATCTCCTCTCACAGAACGTTTACCCCCTTCAGATAGATTCAGGAGTCTCTATGTAAACTTGGTGGGACCTCCTCCTGAAAGCCAGGGCATGACTTACCTTTTCACCATCATTGATAGGTTTACGAGATGGCCGGAAGCTGTGCGACAACCCTTCTCCATCATTGGGTGGCGCGATTTGGAGTTCCTGAAGACATAACTTCTGACAGGGGAAGACAGTTCACCTCTTCACTGTGGACCCAATTAAACAATCCTCTCGGTGTTGAAGCCAACACCACCACAGCGTACCACCCACAGGCAAACGGAATGGTGGAACATCTCCATCGACAACTTAAGACATCACTGAAAGCTCGTGCAACAAGCTCTAACTGGTTTGCGGAGCTTCCCATGTTCCTTCTAGACATCCGCTCATCCTGTAGGGTTGATACTGGCTGCTCTCCTGCTGAAATTGTTTACGGTTCCACACTCCGCATACCTGGCGAGTTCCTGCAACCCCGTGACGCAGGTACTTTTGAACCAGCCTTACCTTTCCTGAAACATCTTCAACAAACTATGCTCTCTTTGCAACCCCCTGCACTGAAATTCCATGGATACCACCCTGTCTATGTTCCCCCAAGCTTGGCGTCAGCCGATTTTGCCTACGTGCGCAGAGACTCACACAAGCATCCTCTCTACCTTCTTTATGATGGATCTTATCGTGCTTTAAACAAGAATAACAAATATTTCACTGTGGAGGTCAAAGGACGCTCATATATAATCACACTCGACCGTCTCAAAGCTGCTTTCGTCACCCACCTGACCACCTGCGGCGACAACACGCCCGCGCTTACGGAACCACCTGTGACAGCTCCCTCAGGCCCTCGGCCTGAAACTGTCCTACTTGCTCCTTCGTTTCTCCCGTCAGGTGGCAATCCTGGTCCCAGTACAGCTACCCGCTCTGGCAGAATCTCGCGTCACCCCTCTAGATTCGATTGATAACAGAACAATTCTTTGATCGCTCTTACAGTTGGACTGTATCCCCCTGGAAGGGGGATTGTGTAGCGACCGTGGTTGTGTAGTTATTTGTGGACCAGAAAGCACTAGGCTATTCCTAGGACAAGATAACACACAACGCAGGAGGAAGTGAAAGTTCACACGGCATAACTTGCCACCGGCTCTACGTCTCACTAAGGACTCTCATTCCTTTCATCCATTTGTTTTGTTAATAAACGTGTTTGTTTAGATCAATTTTGCTTTATTGTATCCTAAAACATCTTTGATGCATTTCGCGCTGATTTCTCAGGCTCTCACTGATCTTTTTATCTCTTGGGAGGGCATAGATAAGCAATCTATCAAAATTCCTATCTAAAGGCATAAGCAAACAGCTGCTCTTTGCACCCAGTGGGAAGTAAGCATAGAAAAGAATGGTTCCCATTGTATTTTTTGCATGATACATTAAAGGGCCAATGCAAATTGCAATATGTAACCAAACGCCACTTATATTACTGTCTTCTATTTCTCATGTATCTACTGTGCGGCTATGCAGTCTAGTGATAGACAGTTTTGGTCTGTAACCGTAAGGTGCAGAATCGAAACTGGGCATTGCTGGCGTAAAATTGAGTCCTTCAAAAAGTCCCTTTACTCTCATTTCCTCATCACATTCGGGTGTAAAATGAATATGATGCTAATCGCACATGCACTTTGAGCCTACCCGAAATATGTATTTTATTATATCTTCTCGAATCTGAGAGATGTGGCCGAACACAGACTGCAGTTCTTGAGGAGGTTCGGGCTGACCAAAAGTTATGTACAAGCGACATGGAATAAGGGGACTTGAGAAAGAGAAAGGAACAGAAGCCGGTGGCAAAGAGATGGATACAGAATAGATTTAAATGCAGACGGAGAGAAAGAAAGTGTAAAACTATGAAAAGCAAGAAAAAGAAAGAGATTGAGAGAGAAAAAAAAGAGAAAAGGGTGCATGAAAGAGACAGACAGACAGGCAGACATAAAAAGAATGAGCGAGTCAGCAAAAATTAATGTAAGAGAATGAGACTGAAAGTGGCAGAGAAATATTGGAAGACATACAGACAGACAGACAGACAGACAGAGAAAGAGCAGAGCGACAGTTAGAAAGAGATAACAAAAGATTAACAAATTATTAGATAAAGCTATAGAAGAGTTCAGACTGATAGAAACAAAGAGAGGCATACAGACAAATATAGAAGGAGGGAGGAAGAAGGAAAGAGAGATAGAGATAGAAAGAGAGAGAAAGAGACTGTTTATGAGACATTTAATAAAGCCAATAAACCCAACTGATATATATTTTTACATGTATATATTTGTAAAAGGCTCCATTTCTGTTTTTTTTCCCCATTTCTATTTTTTTACAGTTTCTTTATTTAAAAGGTAAATGAATAGAGCTCCATAATTGGTTTCTCTCCTTAGCACCAATTCTTCAAAGCACTGGTCGGTGATAATGAGGATGATGATGAGTCTGAGTTTAAAGCAAAGGACACCACAATTGGAACTTTAAAGGTATTCCTATAGTTGTGAAAGTCGCTTGTAAAGACTAACCTGATAGAGTACTTATAAGTAATTAATGAAGAGTTTGAAAATTGCAATTCTCTGGTATTGTCTTTCTTTTTTCACCCTTCCTAACTCAAGTTTTGACTTCATGTGATGCTTAGTTAAATCTCATTTTAGATCTAGTGTATCTTTTGACATTTAAGAAATAATGTTATTCTTTTCCATGCCTATTTGTCTCCATATTGAGAACTTGTAAATGCGCAGAGTGTAAAATACTTCTTTAAAAGCTTTAAAAGCCGATATCAAATCCTCTTCTCTTCTTCTCTCAAACGAATTTTTAGCTGGTGGGAACAATACTGGTTATTATTTATTCAATACGATTTCTATTTAAAATCACTGTGCTTTCCTTCTTTCAATCCTCATCCCAATTAATGTCTTCATCTGTTAATTACACGTATCTCAGGTTTCAATATATGCCATTGGGAAAATTACCTTTAATTAAAGTCTAAAAGACCATAATTCCAGCACAGCTAGATTCGAAGGTGAGGTCGTAGTATTTTTATTTTTACTTTTACTTTTTTATGTCAATGTATACACTCAAACTGTTTGTGTATAATATGAATGAGTCTGATTACAGGCCTTATAACTACCCTTAGTTTTAAACGTGGCAGGAAGTGAATGTCTATAAACAATAATAACCATCATTATATTGCTGCCTTACTAAATAATGCCACAAGTTAAGGATCTTATTGATACAGAGAGAGCTGACTGATGCCAATCCTACCTGTTAATGGCCTTGTTTAAGTAGACTAAGACCTCAGAATATAATGCTAGAAGTTAACAATCTTGATGAGAAGACGGGCCAGTATTACATGTTAGCGGTCTGTTTTAAGCAGAGGAAGACGACTGATGATAATGATAGAGGGTAAAGATCTTGTTAAATAAGGTGCCATAGATGTCTTATAATAATATAAAAAAAAATATAGGTTATAACGAGAAAAGGTTGGAATTAAAGCACATAAGGCAGTAACGCAGTAAACGTTACTAACTAAACAAAGAGTAAAATATTCCATGTCTTTTGAAAGGCCCAAAATACTATTCCCTTAAACAGACGGGATTAAATGCGATGGCACTTTTTTTTGTTTCACTACAAAACAAACATGAACAATCCAATCAACTGCAATGGCAAAACAGAAAGAGAGGTTGAAAAAAAATGAATTTCCTCTGACAAAACGTCTCGAGATTGTTTTCGATTTAACTAATTGTATGAACATAAAAATCCAACCATAAGGGATCCCTTACCAAAATGCACTTATATTGCAATTTGGATTGAAATTTTAGGGAGTGTTGTTACGGCCCCCAAACGTTAAGGGCCATCACGGTGTGTGCCTAAACTACCACTGAGGGATTTAAACAAATCAACAGCAAACGACTGTCGAGAGGAACGACAAAAAAAAGGAAGATAGAAAAACCAGGTTGAAAAGAAAGAAGCTACAAAGCTACATTTAATTAACACTATATACAGACGATAACATTACAACAGCAACAAAACATAGGTGTACAATACTCATTAATATCAAGCAGCAAATTAAGGTAATAATAATAATAATGATGATGATGATGATGATGATGATGATGATGATGATGATGATGATGATGATGATGATGATGATGATGATAATAATAATAATAATAATAATAATAATAATAAAGGAAACCAGTTCAGGTAAAGTCCAGTGACGACAAATTGAATATGTCCGACGTGGAGTTGACGGGCGTGACGTAGACAGAATACGTAGAAAATCCAATGACGTGAAGCTGACAGGTATTAGGACGAGATGTCAGCACAGCATACGGGTCACGCACTGACCAGGAAGGACCAGTGGCTCAGGATACGCCAGGAACCGGAACAGCAGCACATGAACGGCAACAACAGCAATAGGCTCAGCAACACCAGGACTAGCAATATCAGGATCAGCAATATCGGCAATGTGAGGGCTGCTCGAAAGTTCGATAATACTTAAAATAGCACTTGTTTCATGTCGTCACCCGATAGTTCCAGATCTAAATAGGGTTGTGTTATTATTATCAAGCTTACAAAACTTATAAAGAATTTAAAAAACTAAAGGAAGCGCGTGGGTGCCATAAACAAGTTACGATTTTTTTTAAGAAAATCTGACAATAGTTCTTCTCAAAATACAATTTATAATTTTATCCTTCTCTGGAACATCTCATGAAAGCTTATCTCTTTGTACAGTTCAATAATATTAATCTCTCTAAACGCCGTATATGCAGGTCGTTTCTCACAGATTTCTACTTTAAATATCAGAAAAATCTGCTTATGTTTTACAACTTATATAACTTAAACTAACTAACACAACACAGCATTGGCTTCTCACAATGCAATCACAAACAAGTTAAACTGGATAAAAACACCAAGCAATTACATTAACACAAACTCACATGAACAAACTCATTATGCCCTAACAAGTGTAGGGATTGTTTTGATTAAACGTCCATTTGTAATATTTCAGATACAATAATTTTTCTTAAACATTTTGAAATATTTAAAACCCCTTTTTTAGAAATGTATTTTGGTTTAAGCTTTTTTTTGGTTTATCGGTGTTTACCGTGAATTCGGTGTGGGGTTTATGTGTGTGTGTGTGTGT
>BLXT01006766.1:611474-624631 GCA_019648995.1 Plakobranchus ocellatus | reverse complement strand
CAAACCAAACCTAACAAAGAGCCAAACCGAGAACTAACCTGAAAGGTTAGCCCATCGTACCCGATCCTGTCTCCAAACCAAACCTAACAAAGAGCCAAACCGAGAACTAACATGAAAGGTTAGCCCATCGTACCCGACCCTGTCTCCAAACCAAACCTAACAAAGAGCCAAACCGAGAACTAACCTGAAAGGTTAGCCCATCATACCCGACCCTATCTCCAAACCAAACCTAACAAAGAGCCAAACCGAGAACTAACCTGAAAGGTTAGCCCATCGTACCCGACCCTCCAAACCAAACCTAACAAAGAGCCAAACCGAGAACTAACCTGAAAGGTTAGCCCATCGTACCCGACCCTATCTCCAAACTAAACCTAACAAAGAGCCAAACCGAGAACTAACCTGAAAGGTTAGCCCATCGTACCCGACCCTATCTCCAAACCAAACCTAACAAAGAGCCAAACCGAGAACTAACCTGAAAGGTTAGCCCATCGTACCCGACCCTATCTCCAAACCAAACCTAACAAAGAGCCAAACCGAGAACTAACCTGAAAGGTTAGCCCATCGTACCCGACCCTATCTCCAAACCAAACGAGCGTGGCATTGACAAACTGAAGCAGAGCGACAAACGCGATGAGATTCACAGCAATGTTTGCCACCAGTTTGATGGACATTGATGCTCCGTTAGATGCTGCCTCGATCAGGTTACGCTCTGGCCTGTGCACGGATACAAACGGGAATGGAAATACATGGGATATCTGATGGTGATAAAACATTACGGGCCAAAAAAAAAAATATTAATAAGTAAAAAGGGAAAAAATGCTTATTTGACTTGGAATAAATTGCTTTTTCCTGGTTGGAAAAGAATACAACATGGCATTCTTATTTGCATACCAGATTAAAGGAAAAACGCTATTTGACAATCATTTAGCTGCATTTAATTGTGTGAGGAAACAAATGCTAAAGCTATCAAAAACCTTGTTTGTTGATGATGACAAACAAATCTTGAATTCCACAAGTTCTGGTATAGTGAAGAACAAGAAAAAAAAAACTTTCGAAGATATCCGTTTTAGAAAATGTAAATCATAGACTAGCGTTAAAATCAATATCGTGCTTATTACTTATCATGACCAAAGCTTGAAAATGACCCACTTGGACATTGGCTATTATTCCTACCAATAACATGCCTCTCTGTTGTCCCAAACATGTGAAGCTTTTCAGATTTCTAAAATGTTTTATGATCTAAAGAAGCAGCGTTAAAAGAAGATGATGTTTTTTTCTGCTCTGAAGCAGACAAGAAGACAGTCATTTTGTTTCGCTTTCGTTAACTTTCTGCTCCATCACCTCCATCCTCTTTTTTCTCCACCACGTCTACCACAAAAAATACCAATTTAAAACCTTTTCCCTAATCCTTATTAGATTTTTTCCCATGAATTTGGCAATCTATATTTTCACAAAAGAAAAGCAATACATTTTTTAAATCAAAAAAAAAAAAAAAAAAACCCGAAAAAGGCATCGACCTATCAGGTTACTCACCCTTTGGCCATGTCGAAAGTTTCTGCTCCTTTGTGTTTAGGTTTCTCTGTCTCGGGATAGAATAACTTAGAGATAGCCAGGGCGGCAGGTGCTGACATCACAGAGGCAGACAGAAGATGATTGGCTGGGACCTGAGGGGAAAGGTTGGGGTGAGGTTGTGGGGGAGGGGGTCGTGGAGGGGAGGGGTGAAGGGATAGAGAAAGAGCCTAGTCTTTACCTCGGTGAAATGCAACGGATTCTATATTTTTAATGTCAAACGCCTTTGATCCCATAGTACACAACAAGCAAGCAAAAAACCAAAACAACGGTAAATCGGCCGAACGGGCCAAACCAGGACTTCAAAACTCCCTTGGACAGACAAAGCAAGTAATGAAAATCTGACCCTTTCAACACGGTTTCGTATAAAACGACTATTGATTGATTACAAAAGTTACATCTGAACCCTTTAAGACTCTTAATAGGTCCTCATTCCGCACTCAATGGACTATATGCTGCTTCCAAAGTAAAGTCAAGTGAGACTTGTCCTGATATGATATAAATTAGCGTCTCACCTTGGCGGTAGGCAATGACAAATTACCGATAAGCTTGACAACAAAGACAGATTCCAAACGCGAGCTGAAATACCATATTCGAATGCTCGCGCGATAAATCTGCTTTGCAAGGCGCCCCGAAGTGTTTCCGCTGATGACAGATCCTCAAAATGCCGAACGGCCTAAAACAGAAAGGTCTGGAGCGTGAGCAACGCTGTCCAATGTTTCGTGCACGACGGAAGGATACGTCGCTCTTGTTAGGCTAGGCACACCACTGATGATCGAAAGAAAACGTGTATCCTCTTTATTGATAAGAGGAAGAGACCATGTTGTAAGTGTGGTTCGATTATCTAAAAATAATCGCTGAGCGAACCACGGAACCAGTCGATAAAATCCTAAACGAAAACTTTTGGGCAGTGTCAGGGGCGATAACTGGAGCAGCTTTCTTAACGTCAGTAAGTTGCGCCGAGCTAGTCGATAATGGATCTTCGGTGCCTACCTCAGCAACATGGCCAGTACCACGAGTAGAAGAGACAAGAGGAGTTATGCTACTAACACTCTGCCGTGCGAACGCCATTCAAAAGAACAGGAGTTAACTGATAGTAACATTTCCAGACTAGAAAAGCAGCCATTGAGTAGTGGACCTCTTGATTAAAAATAAGGTTATGCGATTCATTTTAACGATTGTTTGCAATAATAATAATAAGAAGAAGAAGAATAAGAATAATAATAATAATAATAATAATAATAATAATAATAATAATAATAATAAGAAGAAGAAGAAGAAGAAGAAGAAGAAGAAGAAGAAGAAGAAGAAGAAGAAGAAGAAAAATAATAATAATAATAATAATAATAATAATAATAATAATAATAATAATAATAATAATAATAATAATAATTATTAAAGAATGCTGTTTTTCTCAAATATTGAGTAAAAAAATCATACAACATAACATACTGATAAAACTATGTGTAGACTCACCACTATAACTATAGCCCCAATAATTTGATGGGTTCTTCTATTAAGGATGGTATTTTTCTCCTTGCAATTTGAAAAAGTGACTGGCTTGAACAAAAAAATCAATTAAAAATGAGTTTATGTGTTTAAAAAACCACTGCATTCCCGGAACAAAAGACAAAGCAAACGCGAGATATCTCACTGTTCATGAGTGCAGCTCCACGCATCTCGTTCTACTTTCAATCGAATTAAAGAGCACCAACGCTCTCACGTTGATAGATTACTAACGTTCATCGCCATAGGGGCAATTGCCATGGAGCAAAATCAACGTCATAGGAAATTGTAGAGTAATTAAATGACACAATAATGTGTCGACGTGTGAAAGTGGGTATATATTTATAGGCGTACTTGGTCAGTTAAGTAAACACCGGAGCAGTTCATGTATTTATAAAATGTTACATAAAAGTACATAAATAAAATGTAAGAGAAAACTGTACTCTGAAAATAATTAACCATTTAAATCCTGTAGGCGTAACAAAGTTAAGGTTTAAATTCATAAGATTTAAAACCAAAATGACATGGATGTTACCAAAATGAAGACAAAGAGACGCATGCCATTTACTCAAGAAACTAAAATGAAAATATTTATTAGAAGAACAAAAACAAATTTATGTGCGCGCAACTTGAAACATTTGAAATCAAGTATCTAATTGTAATTGAAAAAATGTCTGCGCTTAGTGGCATGTAAAACATCCAAACCTTGCCATATTTACAGTACCAAAACTTCCCTTGCTTTTCTTTGGATTTCTTTTTTTGTTTTTTTTTAATTTTTGCGATTTGTTTTCGCTAGTAAAAACTAGTTAATTTGTAGAGAAAAAAAATCACCAGCCAGCTGTGTTAGCTTATTGAATCATAAAAGACACCGTTTTTAAAGCGGCAAAAAATTGGGGAGTGTATTATAACGAAATCGACAACAATGGCAGTGCAATGTTGATGATTCTGTCACAGCATAAAAGCCTCCGGTCTCTTAAGGTGATATGAATCTGTGCGTTTACTCGTGTTTTTGCTGTTTCTTTGTTTCTACACAGTAGGTACTAAGCACTGCGTCATGTAGTTCTTTCAAGAGACCAGGACTTGAGCACAGTATATTATCGCCCGTAAGGATAATCAGTGCCATTGTAGGTGTGCATTCATCTCTACTATAACACGTAGGCCATGGGTTCCCCAGTCTAGAAGAGGCCTTATGGGCTTATCTGAAGGGCGCCTTCATGGGCCTCCCTGTCTGAAGGAGGCCCTCAAAGGCCTCCCCATCTGAAGAACACCTTCATTAGCCTCCCGGCCTAGAGGAGGCCTTCTAGGACTTCCCATATTAAGGCGGCCCTCATGGGCCTCTCTGTTAGAAGGAGGCCTTTAATGAAGCATAATCTTGCAATTAAAAGGGACTTCTCACTTTATAGAGTATGTAGGCGGCCATGACAGCTCCAGCTACTGTAGCGAACCCGCCAGTCATAACTGCATGGATCTCAGACTTGGTCATGTCCGCGAGGAATGGTCGGATCATCAGGGGCGCCTCCGTCTGGTGAGGGAGAGACAGGTGATAGAGGCTACAGTGAACTCATCAACATAAAGTCGCTCTGAGAATGTGAGATTAGGTCAGGCTGTAAGCGGGGAAATTGGGTAAAAGCAAAGAGTTTGACATGAAATGAGAGGAAAAACGAAGAAAGTGATTCAGAGAAAGAATGGCACATAATCGACGACGGCCAATCAACACAGGAACTAAGCATTAAAGAAAAGCTTAATTGTTAGTATTACTTCCATTGAGGAAATCTGCAAAGCCAATACATTTTTTTTCTTCTAACCCCACCGTCCGCTTCCGCCTCTCTCTCTCTCTCTCTCTCTCTCTCTCTCTCTCTCTCTCTCTCTCTCTCTCTCTCTCTTTCTTTTTCTCTCTCTCTTTGTCTTTCGCTCTCTCTCTCTCTTTCGCGCTCTCTCTCTCTTTCTCTCTTTCTCTCACTCACTCATACGCACTCTCCATTCTTTCTCTCTCACACACTTCTTCAGGTACCTTGTGTGGAATAGACATTGGCAATCATGTTCCTCCACTTAATTCTATTCTCAGTTGACTTGATAAAGTTGTTATTGCTACCCTTGCCTGTTGCCCATGACTTAAGACTTACAAGAAAACTTATTCTTTGTCTAACCCTACTGCGTTTCTCTCACACATAAACACATAATGGCTGTGTCATGTGAGACAGTGATATTCTAACAATTGTAAAGAGCTTCAGGTTTAATTTTAGAATAAGAAACAATCGAAATTCTATCACTACGTATTCCAAATTTTCTAATGTTTGAGTATTTTAGAAGAGGGTTTGAAAGCAACTGAAAATGGCAACAAAAAAAAAGTTGATTTTAAAAAGGGAAAATGCCCCGATAGATATTTAAGAGGCATGAAGTTGGCTCAGCAGAGAATCATTCACTACCTGTCCGATGAAGATATTTCCTGCAGCGTTGACAGACTCAGCAGGTGACGTGCCCAGGCACCAGGACAGGAAGCGGCCCAGCTGTTTGATGACCGCTTGCATGACCCCCATGTAGTACAGGACAGACACCACAGTGCTGAAAAACACAACCACTGGCAGAACCTGGGGGTGGGGACAGGTTGGGGAAGAGGAGAGGAGGGAGGGTCAGGAAGATTGGTTATGTGCATGGATGGTTGGACAGTTGTGCGCTGGGGCACAGTGGAACTGATTTAACATCTTTAATAGGTTAAGGGGCTTAGTGGTGAAAGGAAAGGGTATTTCAAGAGATACAAATGATAATTCCTACACGTATCCCCTTCAAAATTAAATATGATATATTCTTATTCTTCTTTCACATTTGTTATTTCTTTTTCCTTCACTTCGATTATTCCTCATTGCCCAACTCATTTCCATCTGCACTCTAACCGATTCCTTATTTTTATTTGTTTGTTTGCTTGTTTATATATATATATATATATATATATATATATATATATATATATATATATATATATTATGGAAGTACCATTTATGAACATGATATTTAAATACAAAGGAAAGAACCAAACTCGCCTTAGCTACGTTTTTTTCTTTTTTTCAAACCTGTAAAACTTTTACTTGTCCTCACCTTGAAGGCGAAATAGTGCTCCTCGTAATGTTCCCCAAACACAAACTCAGCGCCTGCATCCGTATTGGCCAAGAACTCGGTCACCCGCTTCCCTAGCCAGCTGAAAGTATCGTAACCCCAGGACGTTCTCAAGATCAGTACAGCAAACACAACTTGGAGCGTCACGCCCCAGAATACGGGACGCCATTGGACCTGGACAAATTAATAAGGTAGGGAAAAAAAAAAAAAAAAAAAACTCGCGTGTATTTAGATTGGCAAACCAGCAATACGTCGCCAGCCCTTAAACAATTAATCTTCATTGTGAAACAAAAAAAACCAACAAATATTACATTTTATTCTCAACCTTCCACCCTAACGTGGCTAAGATCCCTCGAACATTATCTTCCACACTTCACCTCTCCATCACGGAACATTCCATTTCAAGCTGCACCTTTTGACTGTGTAACTTTGTATACTTCTCAGAACTGGACTGAGCTGTTATTCATTTTTAGTCTTAAATACATCCAGTCGCCCTTGAAAAGGTATTAAGTCTTAAACACTTTAAGGAAGTATAGACAAGATAAGCCATTTAGATGTACGAGAGAATATTTTATTCTAAGCCTAAGATGAAGAGGCATTTAAGTGTTCCAAACACGTATGTATAAATTTGTGACGTTGGTATGGCAAGATTAAATGGCTAAAATATGCTCTTTAATAGAATCGCCTTCACTTAATAATAATTCTGCCACGTTTCATCGCAAGACAACCCAGCTCGAAATGCTTTTGATGAAATTACCTTCACTAGCAATCAAAATGAGTGAGTACGACAAGCAACGAAAAAAAAAAACAAACAAAACAAAGCCAAACAAAGCAAAAAAGTATCAGATTTGTACAAAAAATAAATTGTTTTGCCACAATCATGATAGAGCAAGCGTCACCTTGGCCGGGTTGTGTGAAAAGACGAACATGAAGAAGATGTAGAAGCAGAGACCGGCCAGGCTGATGAGGTTTCTGGGTCGAGGCAGAGCGATGTCTATAACCACAAACACCACAAACGCGACCACCATCAGGACTGGAAGCACCATAGCTAGTCTGGCCATGCAATAACGGTATAAAAACATCATAGGGTGATTCAATTTATATGTCATGTCAATATTCTTCAAGCTTCTTATAATCTCAGAGATAAAATCTCCAAGGTAATTGTTACACGCTTGAACAAAAATGAAAATCTATGAAATCATTATTACTTTTTTCCATTACAAAAAAGTAGTATAATGCGACGTTCATGTTTTCGAAGCTTCTGATTTTGTACCTTTACTATATCATGATCAGACATCGCAGGCCACACTAGATGATGTTGTGAGGAGAACGTATATACGTTTTGATTTTCAAAAGTAATGAAACAATATCATGTGACTGCAGGCTCTGCAGTAATGGACAGCATTTGACCCGCCAGGCCAAGAAATCGAAAGGCCCATGGTCTTGAAAATCAAGCATTGAGACTTGAGGTTTCTGTCCTAAAATTTGATGACATCCTCGAAAAAAACTTGAAACATAGCGGAACAACTTTATCTAATACAAAGTCTGAAAAGAAGAGACTGGTTAGAAAAAAAAAAAAAAAAACACTTGAAAACTTTGCACATGAGCGACACACTGGAAAAAAAATTGTCAAAACTCACAACTATAGTGGTTAAAATGTAAGAAGGCTGAAACATTTTGCAAATTGGTGGAGCATTTTAAGAACTTTAATGGTTTTTCTAAGAGATAGACATATCTGTGGGAATATGTACCCCAAAATATGAACATTTTGCGAGGTTCTTTTTTATTATTGAATATAGCTTATATGTTATCTGCATGACTCAAAAGAGTAAACTTATCTTTTTAGGAAATTTCATGCAAACAGAAAAGGCTCTTGGTGGCTTAATCATAATAACAACGTTTGGATATGAAGACTCTGAGTTCGATCACAGCTTTTTGTCTCTTTTAATGGGATCGTAAAACTTGCAAAACATTTATTGATCCTAGAATCGTAGATGTAACTGACTCTCTTTATGGGATAGTTAAACTTGCAAGACGTGTATTGATCCTAAAATCGTAGATATACCTGACTTTCTTAATGCCGGCCTGTAGTGCGAGGGAGATCCTGCTTCCTCCTTTCTCCCCCTCTCTCTGCGGTGGTCCCTGGTTGCTGGCCCGATACTGCAGGATGAGATGGAGAGCCAGCAGAAAACTTCCCACAACTGTTCCGATCATCAGACGCCAGGATCCCTCGTCACCAAACCTGCGACAGTAGAAACACAAGACATGTAACAAATAGCATTAGATAATAAAACATGATGCTTGAACAGGGAGATCATTTGAATCTTTGGGTTATTACTTTATATAAGCGAGGAAAAGTGGGCGTCAATTTCAAGAAAAGAACCAAGCGAAATAAAGGACAGGAATCGGATGTTTGCTCGCATTAGGTGATGAATAGAATAAGTTCCAACAGATTTCGACACGGATACAAAGTAAGAAATTCAAGATTAACAGATATCCGTAATGATGTTGACGTGCTGTGAAAACAAAACTCAAGCCAACTCGATTCCGTCTTACCTATGATACATGGCGAATCCGAAATAGGTAAAGTAGGCGATAAGCAGCAGGATGTAGATGGCCAGACACACGGCCGGTTTGTAGGTGTCCATCAACTGGTGAATGAGGTTCTGGACAATGAACACAAATCTGGAGAAGGCGTTGTCATCTTCACTGTCATCTTCATTATTATCATCATTGATGGAGTGCTTTCCTGCATCAACTTTGTTGTGGGAGTCATTCTGTTGATGGGTGTGTTTTAAAAGTTACAAAGTAGTTGGTAACAAGCTCAACACTTTTCCACAAATACCAAAACAATAATCATTACCAATGTGGGCAACCTAGAAATTATCACAGGGGTCATAAACATTGCATAACATTGTAAGCGAATGGACAATAATGATATATCACACGAAATAATGAAATATTACTATCTTTTACGTCATCAGATGGGATTTCAAATGTACAAAATTCAATATAATCAAACATCAGCAATATAATCAAACATCAGCAATATAATCAAACATCAGCAATATAATCAACATCAGCAATATAATCAAACATCAGCAATATAATCAAACATCCACAAAATGATGTGCGCAATGATATTTTATACATATTTTTAAAGGCCAAGAAAACACGTGAGAATTCTATAGTGCATCAGGATACTAAATTCTTGTGAGTGCTTCCTAACGACGTTTTTTTTTTACCCCATTGGATATTGAATTTAAATTGTTGCAAGGAAAGAGCCCATCTACAGAGTCTGGCATTTTTACTTTTGTTTTCCTTAAGGAAAGTTAATGGGGCGCGGTCCGTTTGGATGTAAAAAGGTTTCATTGAGAGATGTTTTGAAAAGGTGTTAAGGGCAAAGACTATCGCTAAGGCTTCTTTTTCAATAATGGCGTAATTTACTTCGCGATCCAGCAGCTTCCTGGACGCGTAGTAACATGGTAAGTAAACACCTTCAGGCCCCTGGAGAAGTATCACACTAATTGCAAAATTTGACACGTCTGTTTGTACGAAAAAGGGTTTGGACAGGTTTGGTACTCTTAGAATTTTTTCAGACATCAATGCTTGCATGAGTTTTCTTAAGGTCTTTTCACACTCTTCTGACCATATAATCTTGTTCCAACCCTTCTTTTTAGTCAAAGACGTAAGAGGATGTGCTATTATGTACATAGGAATTATATAAATGACTAGTTATTAATAAGCCCCTATCAACTATAAACTCTTTAGCAAACAGGTCTCTTGGAAATGAAACGCAACTACAGCCAGTACCAAATTAATGTTCAGATAGGGATAAATTTTAATGTGTTAGCTGAAGGCTTTACCAATAGAAAAACATAATAGTATCTATGTAAGTGCACTTTAGTATTGTGTACGAGAAGAATTAAAATACTTTTTCTTTTTAGCTAATTTTGTAGTAGCTTATTAAATTGAGCCTCTCTTTTACGCCCTTTGGTTTCACTAAGATTATTATTTAAAACTCAAGGCTCACATAACATCTTAATAAATGATAGCAATTAGAACGTCAGTATCTCAATACATGGCGTGGTTCTCAAAGCGTGCACTGTTCACCACCAAAACAAACAAAAAATCAAACAGAACTAATATATGATAAACAAATATAATAATATATCGGGTAAAAAGATGGACAGAATACTAGGAAAAGGGAAAAACTGAATAGTCTGACGGTATAATATACAAGAAAGAACACGACACAACAACATCTGTCTAACTATTCCTATTACTCAAAGAGAAAGGAGAGGAAACACAAATGTATCGTATTTACAAACCAGTCATAAAAAATACCAAACACATCTGGTTATTACCCCCAGACTCTATTATGAACACGCTCTGTATAAGCCCAACACCCTCTTGTCCGGACACACAGTCTACACACACACACTACCCGATGACAAGGGCTCAAACCTCAAACTACTCTTAAACTTCATTTAGGAAAAAGAAAATTTAAGATGTAAATCAGCGATATCTTTAGTTTGTTTTATTTCCGAAATTTTTGAAACCATAAAATGTAAAAGGTCAATGGGTTTGTAATGATTTAGAAAAACGAGTGAGGTATATTTTATATGATGAAGTAGGATATACTTGTTTTCATAACACTAGTAGTTCAGGAATGACATTCTTGTGTAAGCTTACTCGTGACAGCAACTTGAGAATAAATGAAAAGTTTGGTTTTTTTTCAATGAGAACACAGGTAATAACTTTGAACCTGAAATTTTATGAGGAAGAGATATTCCAACTAAAGATAAAATTGCTTTAAATCATAATTTCCCTATATTTATAGTAGCATTAAATTTAGAAAAATTGTCCTGGGGTTTAAACTCAAAACTGTAAGTTGCCTTAACACTAAAATATTTACAATTTTTATATGAAGTGATCTTATAGTTCCCGCTGTATGCGTAACCGTATCTTTTAATGTTATTTTAGACATGTCGGCATTTAAGAAGCTTAAGTTTTTCTGTGACGCTCAAAGTGACGGAAACCTTGAAGATAAAGCTATTTATTTTCATTGTCTGAAGCTTGGGGTAGGATATGGGCATTAGAAGAACCCGTTCTCACTCAATAAACTAAAGATTCTATTACTTTATGGCTCAGGGACAAAACTAGCAGAATATGTCTGTGTTGCGATTCTGGAACCAAAGCGAATGAAATCATAAAAGTAAAGACTTGGTCAGTACAGATAAAAGGTAGCTAGGTAGGCCTACTATATTTTTTTCATTGTAGAGAATACGATTAAGGGGAACCGCCAACCTCCTAAAATGCTTTTGTTCCTTTATTTAATTTTAGTCCAAGAAACATTCCGAATTTTGTGGAGAAGGGAATATTTTACTAAATTTTGGGCAGAGTTTCCTAACAAGCAATGCAAAAAAAAAAAAAAAATCACTAGTAAACAATCCCACAAAACTTTTATCTTTCTTATGTTAAAGCCCTAGAAATAGCGATTCCCTCTGAATAGCGCATTCCATTTAATTTAGACCGCAATCTTAGCCTTTTAAAAATTGTTACACAGCATCAATACGAGATATTCTGGAAAAAAAGGGAAAAACAACAACAAATCAATTAATTAAGTAAATGTTTGGGCAAGATCCAGCCATGATATTTTCATTGATTTGCTGTCTTTGGTAACAGTAATATAGTTTGAAAATGAAATTATAGAAAATAATTCATTAGAAAGGAAAAAGTTCATATCATTGACTTAGTTTTGTGCTGAAAAGCAGTATAATGCTTCTTTCTTACTCTTAGATTGAATGCCAGAGTACAATTTTCAAAAGTCATCAACGAAATACCAGTGGGCCTATCTATGGTAATGCCGCTATACTCATAATCTTTCCTTTGATCTTTTACTTACCTGCAGGTCATGATCGTGAAAAGCTGTATTATCAATACCGGAATTGACCTCTCTGCGATCCTTTGCACCGTTAACCTCTGGCGCCAGCCTCAGTCTCGATCCTATTTCCGGGTCTTTCATGGCAGTTATGCGATTGAGTTCCGCCATGTTTTTTTTTTTTGTTTTACTTATTTGAACTTAATGTTTCAATTCAAACGTTATAACATTGTTCCTGGAATAAGAAGAAAAATGTGTTAAATTGCACCTTATTTTTACTAATGTTAATCACAAATACGCCCACGAAATAAATGGTTACATAAAACATGCACAATCGAAAAGTTTAATCACGATACTCGTTTCAGGCAGTACAGGGAATACTTAGCAAATTAAGAACATTGTGAATTATCAATAAAACTCTTATTAAGTTACTCATTAGGTTCACTAACGAGAAGCTTATAGGATTAGACCCAACTTAAAACTATCTTGGTTATGTAACTTGTAAATGTGTATCTTATGTCGAGGACATTATAAATATCAAAAATAAAAAGCAGTGTGCTGTGCTGATATTTCTGTTCCACTTTGGTAGATTCGGAAGGCTTAATCTAGATTCATTGCGAGGGAAAATGAAATTACGAGATCCACGTGCGACCTATGACCTTTTAAAGTTTAACACGCAAATACGGTCCGTGTGAATCATACAATACAAGGATATCCGTTATCCTCTTTTACAACCCCCCACCCTGCACCCCACCCCCTGTTTCCCCCCTTAAACTTCCTTTCTCTATCTCCAATATTTCAACAATAACCCATTACAAAACCATTAATCTTTTGCTACATCTCTTGTAAATTAAACCATAAATGCAGTTTAAATGTCACTTCTCATGATGGAGTCGAAATGTGGAAGGTAATAAAAGTTGATGAAAGGTAATGAAAATTATAATGAAAGTCAGTAAAAAGTTCAGGACAGGAGCATAATCGGTCCTACAATCCAAATGTTTGCGGAAAGGTTGGCCGCTTGTGTGGAGCCAAACACACACAAACTTCAAAGTTGGCCAGTAATGCGCTGTGCAAACTATGACGTTTT
>BLXT01006766.1:576576-600801 GCA_019648995.1 Plakobranchus ocellatus | reverse complement strand
GAGAGAGAGAGAGAAAGAGAGAGAGAGACATAGAAGAAGGTATACACGTGCATCTAAAGTAAGCTGCTGTCGCCTGTTTGAAATTGTAAAACTGTTAGCAGTGCTTTCACTATCAATTCAGAACTAACGTTTGATCAAAATGCAGATTTTCTTGAACTCGCAAATTCTTTCCGTCAAAGTCCATTATTCAAAATATATACGCGAGACCGCAGAAGTCCCAACGGTTCATTATAAAGCGCATAATATATTTTTTGAATTATTAAATACGTATGGTGCTGTGATATAAGCTTAATTTTAAATGTATTTTCTGTTAGTTTTCGCAATCAATTAAAATTGAACAACACATTTTTCTTCTTGATGTACTACTGCAGTTGATGTTTTCTTGTCCCATTTGTTGTTGTTGTTTTTTTTTTTTCAGCCTAATAGTAACACTAGCTAAAAGAATTTGGTTTCAATTTGGTTTTTTTTAATTGTTTATTAATTTTTAGATAAACGTTTTTATTACTAAAAATATCAGATAACCATCTGTTTGGTTTGTTTCTTACTTTGAGCCGTTAACATTCCCCGGCAACAAGATTCTAATTTTGCATTTGTCTTGTTGTAAGATGGCGTCTTCCCTGTGATTATTAGATTGGGTGGATAGATTGTACGATGCTTTCTTACTTTTAAGTGGCTATAAAACTCATTGCGTCAGTCCGACAAAAATGGATAATGGTAAGTATTTATATGCAGCTATGTCTGTTTGCTTTGAACAGCATTCTCGTAGTCAGACCGAGAATGCAGATTTGCTTTTCTCTTTGTTAAAACAAACTGAAACCTGCCTGAACTTGATTGGTTGTAAAAATAGACCAAGATCTACACCAAGATTTTGGACCGACTGGAATTCCGCATGCTAAAACTTTCTTTAAGATTCCTAACTTTTTCAAAATGTGACTTCCACATGCTAAAGCTTTCAACTTTAAAGTTCCTAACTTTTTTTAAAGGTGACTTCCACATGTAAAAGCTTTCAATGTTATGGTTCCAAGTCTTGATATCTTTTTGCGGAATCAGAATTCAAGTAGACCTACCTAAGGCTAGATTTATCATCTAACAATCACGTTTCTTTCTGCCAAATCCTCCATTTCTTGCTAGCTTAAGCTAAGAAATGTTCACTGAAATAAATAGTCCAGGCAAAGAGTAGATATCAATCAGGGTCTGTGTCATTTTCAATTCTATATAAACCCAATAATTTCCAATAATTTTACTGCCAGCCACATGACACGCAAGACACATTGTAATTTTTTTTTTTTTTTTTGATCTTGGAACTTATTTTTTACTGCAAAATTTGCAACTTTTCTCAGCCAAGATTTTCATCAATTTGTTCATTCCATTAAAAAACTGAACAGTCACTATTATGTGTCATTCCTCATCTAGATCTTCTGCAATCCAGAGAAAACTAGGCCAAACTTGACAATGATGCTACCAAACATTTTCCTTCAAATGTTATTAACCCAATTCTATGATACTTAATTACATATTGTACATGCTCAGACTTTTATCTGCACATGTTTTTGGCCAAATTCGCAGCATTGGGGTATTTCCTACGCACCTTTTTTTATGGAGGCAGTTAAAAGCAGTGCAAAAAAAAAATCCCTCACCATGCAAATTTTTACTGCAAGTACATACATCTACCAAATTCAATTTTTGAGGTGTTATTATTATTATTATTATTGTTATTATTATTATTATTATTATTATTATTATTATTATTATTATTATTATTATTATTATTATTATTATTATTATTATATCATGAAGGAACCTAAGAAAAAGATTTATAAACAGCAGTAGTAGGCCCTAGTAATATAGCAATTTTTCAGGGTTTTTTTTTCCCCATTTAATCACTGTTCTTTACATGTCTTTATTTCAGTCAAATTTGACATGGGGAGAATGTTTCTGAAAATCAGAGTACACCATGCTCAGTGCTAATCGTTTGACAAGTAGGATAGATCTAGTGTACAGTGTAGTACTAGGAGATATGCCTACAGCCAAAAAGTTTCTCTCACCTCTCTTTCTCTCTCTCAACATACTATATCAATTGTCATAGTTTTCCTACTGAAACTCCCATCTATTTTCTCAAAGTTGTGCTAGCTGGTGGTTGTCAAACTTTATGTGTTGAGAAAAAAGCATTCATCACTTTTGGCATGGAAATGAAAAGATGTGCAGACTGTTCATATAAAGTGTCCGTACTGCTTTTATATGCTTTGTGGATATTGGCCATAAATATGTTTCTAAAAATTACCAAAAGAATCTTGATTATATAGAGAGATATTATTTAGATTCTTGCTCAACTAATCAAATTGAAAGTGTATGCAAAACAATAATTTTAAAAAGTAAAATGCTATTACCGTGAGGTTGAACTCCTGACTAATTTGCTCACTCCAGTTCACTTGATGTTATGTTCAAAGTTACTTCATATTTTTAGAGCTAATACCACAATTTTTTACTCCACAGATATTGCAGTGAACATAAACCTCTATAATCTAGAAGATGTTAAGTTTGAAGGCAGTAAATATGTCCTCACCAGCCCAAGATCACTTGAAGCATGCTCAAGACTAAGTGTCAAGGTATTTAATAATGAAGCTAATAACTTGAAAGGTTGCAAGTCGATATCAAAGAGAGTTTTAAAAAAAATCTTCTCCTCTCTTCTTTAATACTATAAAGAAATTTAGTTGGTAAATTTTGGGATTCAAATTTCCAAGCAGTATCCTCTTATAATCAAGACTTGGTCAAAATTGTACGAACAAAAGGGACTTAGCGGTAAAAATTCAGGTCTTTAAGAATGATCATTTCCATGCCAAAATCATCATATGTCACATTTTGCATATTTTAATTCTTCGATAAGATTGCTTGCTTTTAGCTTTCCATTGGATTTTAAAACTTCATGCCAGCATATGTTGATTCTATACCTATATCTAAATGTTTAAACAATTTTTAAAGAGGCATTTTTAAGAAAAAGAGATGCACTTAATGCATATTTTTTCAACACTGTGAGTTTCAGCATTCAACACCTTAGAAATGGTCTCAAGGCAATTGTTTGACTGTATAAAGATCTTTATTGTTACTACTACCAACTGTTCTTGTAGGCTTCTTCAGTAAATTCTGCCTTTTCTGAAAGGGAATAAATACATTTTTTATGATAGCAAAAAAATCCTGTAGTGTCACAAAATTTTGACTGAAATCTAATTTCTATGGGCTGCATCTCAAATGAAGCCATATCATTCACCCTTGGTCAGGCAGTTTTCAAAGTAATATGTTCGTTTTTTGTTTTTTTTCTAACTCAAAAGGATCGGAGCCAATGGTGTAGGTGTTTACATCTTTTTCATTTTTTTCATTAGTTATCATAATCATAAGTATTATATATAATGCAAACGCACTTTGAATTTGAAAATTAAGTGCGCAAGCCTAAGGTGGCTTCTAATTTTTTGTTTGTTTGTATTATGCCTTCTATCCAGCCAGTAGAGTTATTGTACAGACCTTTGTCAGAGTTTCAAGAAGAGTTGCTACCACAAGATGTTCCATTGCGCACTATTTACACTGTTTTCGATGAAAGTGAACAGATCAGGCAAAGTAAGCACATTTTATTGCATTTCAATTTATGTAAAAAAAATTCTACTCACATGGTGACTGTATTTGAAATAAAGTCAATGAAGTTCAGTCACTGCTAAAACAAAATTCTGTATATGTTTTCTTTCCTGAATTTTTTTTTTGGAATTGAAATCTTTTGATTATACTTAAATTCAAATCTTTCATTTGGTGTGTTTTATAGGAGCATCTTTGATATTTGTTATATCCAAGTATTTCTCTTTTTTATCCTTGCCAAAAGATAGTTGAAGTTGAGCTGTTGCATATTCTGAATAAGATTCAACTGCAAATTAAATATTACAAATTACCTCAAGTAAATAATCAAAATTAGCTCCATAATTAGAAAAAGCATTACATGGCACAACACTTTACTGTTACGGCAAGTTTCTGTGGGTGATTCAAACTTTTGACCAGTTTGCAGAATATTATCTTATGTAACCTCCTGGCAATATTTCAAATTTGTGTAAATAATATATAAATTTCTGAATAAAATTCAACTGCGAATTAAATATTACAAATTATCTCAAGTAAATAATGGCACAACACTTGACTGTTATGGCAAGTTTCTATGAGTGATTCAAATTTTTGACTAGTCTGGAAAATATTGTCTTATGTAAGCTCCTGGAAATATTTCAAATTTGTATAAACATTATATATTTGTACTCCGTGAAATGAAATGAAATAACATTATCATTAAAAAAAAAAAAAGAACAAAAAAATAAACAAAAAAGTTTAAGGGGTTGTCCTTGGAAAAAGATGATAGACAGAAAGTTATGTCAGAAACTCGACATTTTTTTTATGGGTCTTGATGATGTATACATTTCATATTGTTTCTTGTTTAGCTTGTATGACACTTGGAATGACCAGAATAAATATGATTTTTTATTTCAAGTAATTGGTAGCATAAAGTTATCACAAATGACAATTTGCATACTTAAAGTGCCTTTGTGGAAAGGAAAATGAAAACCGTTAATTTTAAATCTCATTCAAATTCAGAAAAGCTTAAATTATGTCGGGAAGAAAGGAGTCGCATAATCCAGGAAGAAAAGAAAAATGCTGCCAAGTCTTCTCTTAGAAGTCGTTTGGCTACAATGCCAAGTCAAGGTATAGATTTTATTTATTTCTTTATTTTTTAAATATATTTTTAAAAAGGCTAAAAAGCCAAGCCTTTCATTTATAAATTGATTTTACTTGTTTAAATTATGCCCCCAAAAATAAGTTTTTTTTTGTTTTTTTTTTTAACATTTAGTTAATACATTCTGAAATCCTTCAGTAGTTATCAAGAAAATACAATCTGCTTAAACCAAAATGTTTCCTTTTTTCTTCCTTACAATTACATTTTATTGTTGTTTTTCTCTTTGTTAGCTTAATTGCATTTAATAATTTACTCTGATTATCTAAAGTTACGTCCTTACAAAGCTTTAATACGTACATGTTGGCTGTTTGCTTTTAATGACATGATAACTTCATTCAGAGGATCACCCATTCATGTTTTCAAACTGAACCATGCATTTATGTTAAGGCCAGTAAAGACTCAAAGTTTTACGTTCAAAAACTTGATAGTGAAAATTGCTTTCTTGATGGAAGTCTTCTGCACAAAAAATGAGCAATACATAGCGTATGCTTTGTCAGTACAAGCATATTGGTATGCTTGTTTCACAGAATGTGACTTGGCTTAACTTTTAACTTTTTTTTTTCCATTGTTAAAATGTTTTTTTTTTTCAGCTGTTACTGTATTAATAATATTGCATATGTAAAGAAAAAAAAAACTGTGACAAAAGTTTAAACAAATTTTTGCTATATAATTATGACAAATGATTCTTATGAAACACCTCACACACCATTATACTGAATCTTTTTCACTTCCCCACAGATGCTGCAGAGAACAAAAGCAAAGATGTGAAGAAAGGTTCTCCCAAAGCAGGAGTCACTTTCAAAACTGGAATCAAAGGAAAACCTTTATACAGGTTTGGTGTTATTTCTCTATCTTTATCAGCATCTGAAAAGTAGCTTCATTATATATAAATATGACAGGATGAAGTTACATAGTTTCAAAGAATGAAAATAAATTTGTATTAATTATTATGTGATTTTGATCATTGTTATGTATATTTTTACTGTTTGTGTTTAATCACGGCACTGAGAAAGCCTAGCAAATGTATTACATTGTACATTTTATTTTGTTGTGATGGCTGTTAGTTGTTGTTGGTTGTGTTTTTCTGACACATTAATTAATTTTATGAAAACAATGAATTGACATTTACCTTATTTTGTATTTTTGAGCTACTCCTGATACATTCTTGATTTCATTTGTTTCTTTCACTTATGTGTTTTAGTAAACAGAATGTATGTTTTATTACACCAGTTGTCCTTTTAAAAATCTACCCAGATCTATTGACAAAGAAAGTCCAAAACTACATCGAGAGCTGTTATCCAAAAAAGATCGTAACCCACCTCGTACCAAATCTTCATATGCCAAGTAAGATTTGCATTTAAAAAAGTTTAAAAAATCTTATTTAAGTAAAAAGAGGATTGAAATTTTACAATTTCTATAACATTCAAAAGAAATGAAAAAAAAAAGAAACTTTAAGTCATTTTTTTTTATCAAATTATTACTTTATTACTATTTGTCATCATGCCTGCCCCACTGTTTCCATTATTTACTGCAAATTGCATTGATGTTAATTTTTAAAGCTTTCTTTACCAAGAACAGTGATGGCAGTATATGTAATTTTATTGAATAGCTTATAGCAATGGTCATAATGGTAAAAGAAACACTAGTAAATTTATAACAGCTCCATCAATCACTGTAGCTGTAGTTACGGTTGTACTGATCATATGAAAGAAGGTACGCTGTTTTTGTTATTGCACTCTTTCATTTCATTTTTTTTCAATTTTTTTTATTTTTGTGTTTAGAGCTCGACCAAAATCGGCTGGTAGCCGCCCACTTCAAAGATGTTCACCATCTGTATTGAGAGGATCTAAAGTGACTTACAGATGCACATCAGCTCCAAATGTTTCTCTCACAATTCCTGCAAGGGTGAGTAAAATCTGTCACTTTAGTATTTCATTTTTATGGCATTCACTTCTTTTTTACTATCTTGTTTATTAAAAGCTCACTTAAATAAAACTAGGTATATTCAATTAACTGTTTCACTACCCTAAGCCGGTTTTTCCGGCTCAAAATATTACTACATTTGGACCCAAAGCCGGTAAAACCGGCTCAGTATAAATGGGTTAGTATTTGAATGAAGTACTAAATGTACGTTAACTTACTTTTGCGCATGTGCGAGATTTACACTTTTCTTCCTTTTTCACATAGTTTGAACGTAGAAATAGCTGTTTACATCCATATTTTGTTAAATTTTCAATCTATATATGCATCAGGGGCCGAAATTTATCAAATTGATAGCAATTTCTTTATTTTGGTATAAATCAAAAAGTATTAAACATTTTTTCACAATTTTTGGTATTTAAATACCAATGCAATCACAATTTATAAAAATCTACCTTTCAAGGCCAATAGATTATCAATAGATTTACTACTGTGTTATACATCGTCATATTTTGTTGAAATTTTTTTTACAAATTTTTTTTTATCCAGTTTGCCGCTTTTTCAAAATGTAAAAATGAACAAATTGTCTTTTTTGATGCTTATTTATAGAAACTAGATCCAATTCCCTTCAATTTGATGTATAATTTGTATGGTTTTATCCTGTAGAAAATTTCTATATTAGCTCTTTACAAAATGATAGCCAATTTTAGAAAAATCCCATTCTACCCCTGTGTCCAGTCGCAAAATATGTGTGGGTAGTGAATCAGTTAATTAAAGTCATCCTTTTTTTTTTATCAGCTCAATTTGTTGTTGGATATTTCCTCCATCTCATTAAAAAAATCTTGAGTCTTTTATTTTAATCTGTGCTAGTTTGTCGTTATCAAGACACTGCGAACTATTGTTGAATCCTTTTTTATGAGACACCCCCCCCCTCTTATAAATTTCTCTTTTTGATCTCTTTATTTACCTCACTGGTCTATTAGACAGCATGATAAATATTTCTGTTGAATATAAAATATCTGTTGATAAAGAGCGCTTAAGTTTTCAAACATTTATTCTCTGAGCTTAAAAACTCTACTAATCCACATGATCATAAATACCACTTTTAATTGAAAATAAATTACCAGTTATCGTTAATGTAGCCCTTATTTTTCTAGGAAAGATACCTTTCATAAGTTCTCATTGTTGTATACTTTTTTTCTTTCTTCTTCTATGTTCATCTGCTCTCTTGAAAGCAAGTCAGAACACATATTTCAGCCATTATTTCTTTACCATAGTAATGTTTGATATCTCCATGGCAATATTGCTTTCAAGATTAAAACGCATTCACTTTTGGATTGAGCTAATTTCTCTCAGGCCAACAAAATCTTCTAAATTGTGATTCATTATCTCATGGTGAAGTAGGAGTTTATGAATGGTGTAATTTTTTAAAGGCTGAAATGGGTTACTTCTATTTACAAGATAATGTATAATCATCATTCAGATTATATAAACTATGTACGATAAAAAACATCTTTTTTTCCATTTTTCACTTTTCAGAACAGACAGGTATTTAGCATCACAGAATTGATAGGGTCTGCTTTGCTAGTTTATGTCTTACAATCAGTCTTAATGAGCTGGGTGTCGCATATATAACACTCTTGGAGAAAAAAAGAAACTTTATTCATTTCACGATTTTGTCAATCTTTTTTTTTATTTTTGGTTCAAAAATTTAAGAAATCCTGTATTTTGGCTTGGAATCAACAAAATCTCTCTCCAGTTTCCACTAATGCAAATCTCACAGAAAGAAGTGTCAGGCTATTTCAATGGTTTGAATGTTAAAAAATGCGACTTCTTCTCATTCGAGAAATTAAAATTCCCACTTTTTCTCTACTATTTATTTAATTTGTAAACTTATTCAGTGAGCATTCTAGTAATTTTTTTTTCAAACTAGTTCTTAATGTAAAAGGAAAACATCCATATCCTAGTAATCATGCCATACATTCCAAGCAAGAATCGTTCAGGGTCAAGTCTGAGACTCAATAAAACATTTAAAACTCTAGCTTCAGCAATGGTTTTAAGCTACTTCAGATACTGTTTTTTACTGCCGAATTAATTAAGGAGAAAATGCACAATTTATAAAGTGTGTACAATAAAGCCCTCTTAACGTACTTACTCAAATTGACTGGAATTTACAAAATATTAACAAAAATATACATGACCAAAACATTTTTTTCATATTAAAGCTTATTGTAATATGCACTGTGACAGAATATTCAAGCAAAGATTTTTGAAACATATCACTTAAAACTGTGGTTTAGTTTATTTTTATTCCCCAGCAAAATAGACAAATGATAATATATATAATTATATATTTTTATAAGTAGTGTCGGTGTGTACAGACATCTAAATTTAAGAAAGCTCTCATACATTTTTTTTTTCGCTTGGGTTGAATTCTATGTTTATCTCTTTGAAATTGATTATTTTGCCTTCAAGAAACTTTCTTTGGTTTGTTTATTTGGATTTAAGTTTAAATCACTGTTCAGTTTCTTTTTCGGTTCATTTCATTCAAGTTAAATATGATTTCGTATGAAATTGAAAAGAGATGCTCTAAATTTTGTCCCACACATGTCACTTTCTTTCTTTAGAGCAAAACCATTTATTGATATGAAGTTTCTTTTTCCTAAGGTATACCAATGCAGTCAAATGTTCAAATATTAATGCCCTAAATCACTTAACTCAGATTTTGTGAACTGAAAGTGGACTTTTCTTGGTTCCCCTTTTTAATCATTCTTTTTCTTTCTCTTTTTAATCATGATTTATCTAATATACTGTAAAGATTCCCTGTATATAGGACTGTTCATTATATCTGATCAGTAAAGAGCATAAAAATATGACTGATATAAAGTATCTATTCTAGAAGTTTTTGTATACACTTTGATTTAACATGAAGTAAACTGAATGTTTTTACATTGAATGATAATTGTGTACTTTATTTTTAATCAACATAAACATTTCAGGTGGATAAATGATTTTACCAGAGCAAACAATATGCACCAGGGAATATTCACCTTTTTAATTCAATTTTAAATGTAGTTTTAAGATTTAACAAGTAAGAGCCAAATATTTCTGTTATACATTTCCACTGGCATTGGCCATAGTTTAGAAAATATGTATTTGTTTAAAATTCTTTCACTCTTTTATCTTGTTTTTTATATCATTCCATTGCTAACAACTTTGCTGTCATCCAATTAAAGATCTAATTTTTTGTGCCTCTTTGCTCTCCCTCCATTTTTTTGTCTAATTATTTTTTTTTTGTAAATGATTTCTCGAAACAGGATAAGAAAATTTTGCAGCTGATGAAGGAGAGGCGAGAGTCTGAGCTTGACAGCCTGAACACCAGTGAGCAGGCCCATCAGCTGTGGGAGGACCAGAAAAAAAGGGAAGAAGCCTTGAGGACAATCATGGAGAATAAACGGCGCACTCTCCTGGCTGAAGAAAACAGAATCAAAGACATGCGTAAGGTAGAAACAAAACAAAACAAAGAAAAAATGTGCACATCAGTGTCATACCAAAAAAACTGATATAACGGTACATTCATCTGAAGTAACAAGGTTAAAGTAATGAAAAATTGTGGAAATTTAAGATTCATAAGGTAGAAACACAACAAAAAACTATGTGTGTCAGTGTCAAAACAAAATACTGGTATAATTGTACATTCAGCTGATGAATCAAGGTTAAAGTAATGAAAAATTGTGGAAATTTAAGATTCATAAGGTAGAAACACAACAAAAAATCTATGCTTATCAGTGTCAAACAAAAATGGTATAATTGTTGAAGTAAGGAAAACTATGAAAATTTAAGAGAAACATAGAAATGTGAGCTCAAGCGTCGGGGAATCAGGATTAGAGTGTACTGCTTGCTCTTAGCATAATTAGCTTTCTGAGATAGCGTGGCATTGCTCTCCTCGTGGCTTTGACTTTTGCCAAGTCTTAAGAGACCTAGCTACCCACTTAGTGCTGGGTGAACACAAAGAAGCAATGAAAATTTATTTTGGCCAGGATGGAACTTGATCTTGAACCTGTCACTTTGTAGGCAATTGCCCTAACAGATGGCCAGGACTGGAACTTGATCTTGGACCTCTTACCTTGTAGGCAACTGCCCTAACAGATGAGCCGCCAAGATGAATTTAAATAGTCCAAAAATGATCATGAATGTCACCAAGTTGGTGACAGGGCATAAGACAAAGACAAATTAATAATTATTGCACTGCTGTGCTTTTCAACTTCAATGGTCAGTGTTTATGAAAGTTGTGTAATCATTCATTTTAATGTGAATTAAAGTTGCATCAGAAAGTCGCAACAAACTTTGTATCTGAAAAGATAGCCTATTAAATTTTGTGGGTGTGTATGATTATTGTTGTGTCTATATTGTTTGCATGACTTACACTTTCCTAATGTTGATAGTTGAAAGAGAAACAGAGAAGAGCTAAGGATGAAGAGGAAGAGCGAGAACTTTTGAGACTTAAAATTCAAGGATCTGATTTGAAATCAGACTTGGCCCTGATGAATCAACTGAGGATGAGGGTAAGAATTTCTAGTTGATTTTCGATACATTTTTTTTCACCTCAACAAATGAATGACATTGCCATTTCATAAAAACCATGCAGTTCTACCAAATGTCTATATCTTACTTTGATCAAAGCCTAAAAGTCTTAGTCAAAAAAATATAAAAATAGCCAAAGTAATAATATTTGTGTTTTTGATGGGGGAGAGCATTAACTTCCACAGGCTATAGCTGAACATTGCCTCAGTTCCTATATGATATAATATAGAGACTTGTTTGTGTACAATATGATTTAAATATGTGCAGTGTCAACACAAACTGGCATATTCTGTAAAAATATTGGCCATGGAGAGACAGACATTGAGGATTTGCCAAAATACGGTTGTCAACCGTGTTGCGTTCAAAAGATTTTCTATTAGCTGTATTTGAAAGAAACATAAAAATATAATAAAAAATCTTGAGTTTATGAGTGAAATTGCATAGAAAGTTATTTTGTTTAAAAAATCAGTTTTGGATGCATCTTTGCTATGTAAATTAGCCAAATAGCTTTCAAACATAACTACGATAATACCACTAGAAAAAGTTCTTACCCATCAACAATTCAAGCTCATTGGCCAAGAAGTGAAGAGACACAGATCAATTTTCTTTTACATAGATCTCCTAATATCCAGCTTTATATGAGATATACTTTCTGTACAGAAAGTCAAAAGAGTATTACAATCAGTTCCTAATACAAATAGAACTTGAAAGTTTATAGTCTTGGATTCAAGTTATCTATGTGACTCAAACCAAAACATTCTTTTTTGTTTTAGGAATTATGTTTGTCTGATAAAATTGAGAAAGAAAAGGCAAAGAAACGGATACAGGTGGGTAATTTTGTGTAACATTATTCGGTCCCACTCCTATGTTAGTCATTATTCATTCCCCAATAGTTGTCTCACGTGTATCTGTTTCAACTACTCCTCTTTATCAAATTAACGATCTATCGCTAGACCACCAAACTAGAGGCATAATTTTGGGGCAGAGGATTCTCACCCGTAGGGAGGAAATCTGATGTTGTTTAAATACCAGTTTCAGGGAAAAGACTCTTTTAGTGTCATTTGTTTTTCTCAGGTCGTTGGGTGCTTTGCGGTACGTCTAATCAGTCAGGGGTAACTTTACTTGTTGCTGGCGCCTTCTCGGACCCAGCTTGTCGAAATAAATCACCACGATCTATTCAGTCGATTTTTAGTGTCTTTGTATGTGTCTTCTTAGGGAAACAATGCCGTTTCCGCCCTAGACCCCACCTTGAATTTCTCTGAGCCTATATGTACGATGCTCATTCAGTTAGTGTAGGATTCGCTCTCCAACTGTACGCCAGATCAGTCGCAGAGGTAGAGGTAGTTGTTTGAGAGAGCAGCAAGGTAGATATGTAAAGACATGTAGCCACGAGCAAAGCTCGAATAGCGAATAGTTTGTCAGTCTGGTAGTTTTTCTATAGTTTTTTGTTTTCGAAATCTAGCCATGTAGTTTTTTTACTCCTCGCCCGGTATGGGGGGGAGGGGGACCTTAGAGTAGGGCTAGAGGCAGAGGTTAGGTTAGTTGTTCTTGTTATTGATGTAGAGTCTACGCCACCCAGCACGCAACAGATGCATATATAATCCTAGAATGTTCTTTATAATCTTGTATTTTAGAACGTAGTCAAATAAACTTTATAACCAGATCTAAACGTGTTGCTTAGTCTCAGAGTGCTGGAAGTGTCTTGTTTGTGAAGCGTAAAGTATCATTTATGAAGTCTTGATATATAGACGCCAGGCGTCACAGTAAAGAATTGGCGCAACTAGATTAAAAACCACTATACGATCTGATGACGACCCAGTCATTATAGTCGTGTGGCCAGCGGTTATGCTACATTTGTTATAATTCTTAATCATCTTTATAAAAAAAGTGATTTATTTATGCATTATTCTTGAAAGACTACACTATTTTTCTGCAATTGCTGATCTCTTTGAAAAAATATTTAATTAAATAGTCATTTTCACCATCAATGATCTATTTGTAAAATCACCAACTTCAGCACAGGTTCATTATGAGTTTTCTCTCAATATGAAAAAATTGTATATACATATTACAGTTGCATAATGCAGCTGCGATGATAGGTAGAAAAAAAGTCCATAAATATTACAACGAACAAATAAGTGTTTTATTGTGCTGATTTGGAGCATTATCATAAAGATATATTTTTTTTTTTCAATTGATATCCTGATTTCTCTATTTCTAAACTTTTTGCTCATCGAAATTGAAAAAAAAAAAAAATAAAACTAGATTTTTTTTTCTTCTCATCGTTTCTACAAGGCCACAAATTTGAAGGCCCAAGAAAGAGATCAGGAGGAGATGAAGGAGTTTCTGTTGTCAAAACAAGCTGCATCTTTAAATACAGCGTCAGCTAAAAGGGAGGCTCGAATACATCAAGACTCAATGGTCAGTCTAGTCATCTCTGTCTTAGTGTGATATAGTCACTAGCTATGCAGGTCTACTGAGTTTGTCTAAAGTCTAGATGGTAGTGAACAACTAACATGTTAGTTTTTCCAGTTTCTTCAGGAAAGATTTTTGTGGTTTTTTTTTCAATTTACGTCCAACATGCATAACTTCCCATATTAAGGTCCCTTGTCATGAGCTTTGATGTAATCTTTTTGATGAGTTTATTTTTGCCCCATTTCAAGGTTTATCCAAATACTCATCTTTTGGCAATAATTTTTTCAGTATTGAAAAGTTTTTGATTCTAAATTTGCTGTAGAAAATAGCAAACAAATTCTTTACATTTGTGACATTTACCTCATTTGAAGTGATTTGAATGCAAATCATAAAATTTAAGATTATTTTGATTGATTTCAAAAGCATTGACAATATTATAGAAATAACTCAATTAGCTGAAAAAAATACTGTTTTTTAATTTTGTCAATCACAGAAAAAATTTCTAGACAACAGACAAGAGCGAGAACAGTTTGAACAGAGGCATCTTCAAATTAAAAATCTTGAAAAGTAAGTTTTTCCAAAAAACATTTGAGTGGTATATTTCAAAAGAATGTCTTTCCTACTTTAATACTGATATTTAGATTTTAAAGTAGTGGTAGCTATCATTTGTCTCTTTTCTGAATTCATTTCAGATTGACACTTTTAGTGTTGGTAATAATTATGTCACGTTGCATCAACTGGACAATTCATGGTCATATCAATGTTGTTTTGTGTATGATAGCTTTTAATGTGCTTATTTATTGATTGCTCTTTATCACAGGCTCATATTTTGGAAAGATCATAATGTCCGTTATTTTTAAAGCAGTTGATAATGTTGCATTATTTTTCATTCTATTCTTGAATTCTTTTTTTTGCATAGAATGATTTTTTTTTTAAACATTTTTTTGTGAATTTGTGCATTGTAGACAAAATGAAGACCAAGTTCGAGACTCTATGGAACTGCGGCTGAGCCAGGCCGAAGCAAACTTGAGCCAAGTTTTGGAATCTCGAAACAAGCAGTTGGTAGAGCACCAGTAAGTAGTTAGGAAAGCTTCTGAAGAAATCTATTAGGGGCAGTGTGAGTGGGCTAAAATTCATTTCATGATTTACTTTCTGTACAAACAAAAGTTTTAAGTCAGACGTTACTCCTACTATAATAGATGAATTACCAATTGTCTCACAGTGGTTTTAAACATGAAGATTTTGTGATGTTAGCGAAAAGACTTAAGATGTAAAAAAAAAAGTAAAGTGGGTCCCACGCTTAGTCCAAGCATCGGGGAACCAGGAGTAGGGTCCTGATTGTTCTTGGCATACGGCATTTGAGGTAGTTTGCCATTGCTTTCCTCGCCGCTTTTACATTCGCCGGGTCTTAAGAGACCAAGTTACCCATTTGGTGCTGGGTGGATACAGAGGAGCAATGATAATCTGACTTGGCCGGGACTGGGAATTGAACCCTGACACCTTTGAGGGTAGCCAACTGCCTTATCAGATGAGCCACCACTCCCCTTTTGATCTACTTAAGATCTACTTGGTAAAATTAAATTTTGGCCAAAGTGTATTGAAAGGGGCTACAAGCCAATAAGAGTCATCTCATATTTAAACTGGTTATCACACAATATTTGATAATCCTTCCTTGAAGTTTCACACCAATAAACAATCGAAAGGGAACCAAATGAGCCCTTTTATGATACAAAATCCTTGATGGGACCTAATTTTGGGGTGGACATCAAATTTTACCAAGTATCATCTCATGTGAACCAACTTGGAGAAGTCTATTATAATACATAGATTTGCACTGACATGATAAATCCAAGCTTAAAAAATGGTCTTAATTGATAGTTACCTGTCTTAAAGGTACATATCTTATCTGACTCAAGGTGATATGTTTTTCTTTCTCCTTAGCCATGAAGAACAGGCCAAACATGAGCGAGCGAGAAGTTCTCAAAGGAAGATGGAGGAGGAAATGGAAGCTTGGAGATCAAATTTAGTACAACACAAGAAATTAGTAAAAGTTTTTTTTTCGTTTCTTTGTGTTTTTTTTTTTGTTGTTGTTGTTTGATAACATGGTTTTCTCGTTTGTATAAATTACTCATTTCAATAATGCAAAACATAATCTTATAATTTCTATTTGTGAATCTTTTTCTTAATTGAAAAAAAATGGACAAGAGTATTTTTGCATTATTTCTGTTTAGATACCTTTTACTATAAGCTGACCCCAACTCACAAAATAAATCGTTTGTTGATAAGTGCCCAAGAGAGAAAATCTACCTATAAATAATGTGAAAAAAAAGTTTGTTTTTTTCCTGCTAGAACCGAAAGCTTAAAAAATTGCTCTCTATCTCTATCAGTTGATTGCAAAAAAGTGGCTAATTTCATAGGATCTGTTTTTAAGTAATCTTATGTCACCTTCTGAGGTAGACTGGGCATTTTGGAAAGAGCAGCAATGACAATATACAGCAAACAAAACCAAGAGTAAGTGATAGAGATGTACAATCTATCAGGGCTAGGAATCGTCCGCCTAATGGTGGATTTCTGCTTATCCCAACCTTTTCGTCCGCTCATCAAAAGACAGCTTCCATCTTTTTTTTTTTTAATTATCATTTTTATATATTTTTACAAGAGCATGCCCCCCAATCCCCCTAGTTATAGCTCAAGCCTGCAGAGCTCACAGTTAAACTTCAGTCTTTGTTTTGCATGGCCATTCCCACCTTTGCCTATCAGCTATTATTTTAACAATGTTGTTTATAATTTTTTTTTTTTTTAACTTGTGACTAGCTGGAGGACCGAGCTATGGAGGTTGTGAATCAAAGTGTGGAGATGAGGGCCTTTCAGGCTCGGAAAAACCGGCTTGCCAAGGAAGTGGGACAAAAGAAAAACTTAACCAAGTAAGTTAAAGTGTGGCTCATTGTCTGCATTACCAAGATTTTGTTTTTCTGCAGTCAGAAAGGGTATTGCTTTTGTGGTGATTAATTTGAAATATTTTTTAATTTTGCTTGATAACCACGTAACTCTCAAGACACTAAATATGTCCATTATCAAGTGAGTCCAAATTTTATTCTCTCCACATTTTAAACTAGCATCATCATAGAAATTTCATTTGTATAAATTTTTCAGTGCTGCATAACTATTTGAAAATGCAGATTTCTCAAAACTATCGTTTTTGGATGTTCAAAACTTTCTTCAATTTATCTGATTTCTGAATGAATCAAATTGGGACACACTTGGCATTTCAAATTTCTGTTTACCCTTTGAAGGGGCAAAGTCTGGAATGGATGTATATAAAAAGTGTCATCAAATGTAATGTGCTTCCATTTCATAAAGCAATTCCAACTTTTTCTGACCACTGTAAAGCGCAGAAAATTATGCTAAAACGTTTTCAGAAAAGAAAAGTATGTGCATGAATCTTTTATGCCTTTTCTTTCAGTACATGCTACAGCTATGATTGCAATTTTTCAGACCTGTTTTTAAAAAAAATCTTTATGAGAAAGATACTGTTAATGTTGATAAGATATATATTAGTAGGAAGGAGAATGATCTTTTAGAAAAGCTTAACTGTATTTAAAGATTAAATATTTTAAATGATAAAATTTTAAAGAGTCGCTGTTGAACAAACTTTTTTTCTTTCTACAGACTTCAGCGGGAAGATGACAAATGGCGACGTCAGCTTGAGCGATCTTTGATTGTGAAGGATAGGAAAGTCAATGATCTTATAGAAGAAAAAGACAGAAGCATCGCCCAGGTAAAAAAGAAACCGCAAATAAAACTTCTTTTAAGCTACGTTGTGTATACATGGGAAGATTTGATAAAAAAAAGTCTGAGAAAAAGTCAAAATTTAATGCTTAAATGAATAAACAAACAAGCAAATTCAGATTTAACCTGTATTACCATCTAATACTTCACATCATTATATTCTTAATCTTTTTAAGCTCCGGCTTCTGTGTTATACATACATACACACACTCACCAAATATTCTCTCTCTCTCTCTCCCTCTCTCTCTCTCTCTCTCTCTCTCTCTCTCTCTATATATATATATATATATATCTTTCTATCTGTCTATCTATCTATCTATCTACTTGATTGAATAAAATGGTATGATAGTGCTCGACTCATACAAGGAGCTTGGAAATGAATAAAAAGTTTCTTACCCAGGCATACTTTCTTTCTGAGACACCTACAAAATTGTTTCCGTCCCACGTGGACGTCATCAGGGTGCAGAATGGTGTTATTAAGGGTTGCGAAAGCTAAGTATGACGAGTGTTCCGCTTTTTCTTCCCATCTATCTATCTATCTATCTTTATTTTTTCCTTTTCTTTTTTTTCAATCCACTGTTCTCCAGTTCAATGGTCTGTATTTTTTTTCTGCCTTTTATACAAATCCTTGCATCGATTTCTCACATTTTCATGTAATGTTCTGCTCACGTCCTGATAATGTTTGCTTTATTTCTATTTTCATTTTTTTTTCCATGATTCAAAGACACGGGCGATGGCGCGATTGAGTGAGACCCTGAGGGACGACTTGAGAGAAAAGTACGTATCAGACACATTTGACAAGAAGGCCTTAGAAGCCCAGCTCTATTCTAATCTTTACAGCAATCATCGATCTCGGAGTCCTGCAGCTCTTAAAAACAGATCCTCCATCAAGATATGTTAGTCTGCTTTTTAAAAAGAATTTTTTAAAAATTAACATTTAGAAAGCATTTTTGTTCAAAATGCCACACACTCTGTACTGTAAATTTTCAAAGTATGTTCCAATTTTTAAACTCTTTTTTTCTTTCAATTCTGTATATACAAGGGGTTGAAAACTATTTAAATTGTGCCCATTCTTTTTACCAATTTAAAACTGAAGAAAATCTGACCATAGACATTGTACATTGCCTTTCATGTGGAAAAAAATGTTTATTTATATTTTAAGATTATTCTTCAAGCAGTTTTAATTTTGAAAGACTTACTTAATTTGGTTCGGAAGATTTTACTTAACCTTATGACCAGTCAGGCTTTTTGTCTCAATTTACTGCAGCAGTCAAAATACTGTATTAACTTTACACTTTCATACAGTGTTTATATTTTCCCTACATTTACCCTTTATTTATTCGCATACTATTTTAAGACCACATTCCAGAACTCTATACTTTCTTGTATTCATTCTTTGCCACAGTCTTCTTTTACCTGTGTGATTTTCCATCTTTTTCTATTTTAACATAAAAGTCGTGTATCTGTGATATGAATATATGCTTTTTATGAATAATTGTGGATTTCAGCATTGTCTCTGGTAAAATGCTTGATCATAAAGCTTGCCATAAATGTCTTGTATAAAAAAGAAAAAATAGCCATGTCTTACTCCTATGCTGCAAACATAGTTAATTACACACCTTGGTTTTAGACTTAAATAATTGAGAAGAGTATTTTTTATGAGCGAGAATAAATGAAAGAGAATGAGGAATTTTACAAAGGTGTGTGTTTTGTTTTTAATGCTTGCCATGTCGTCAGTATGTGAGGTACTATGGGAAAATCAGTAACATCATATTTTATTGTCAAAGTGATTTTTAAGAAACCTAAAACCGTTTTTGCTGACCCGTATTGTCGTCACAAATATTGAAAAGACTGAATTTTAGAAAATATGCAAGCAATCTATGGAGTGGTTTTGATATATCTAAAAAAAAAATTTTCTCTGATAGAGAGATCCAACTGAAAATCCTGTAGTGCCAGTCAGTAATATATTGTAGATCAATTCATTTGACGTAAAATCTTCTCTAAATGAAGCATATGCTGTCATATTTTAAGATTCCATTGTGTGAGTTTTACAGGGGTAAAAACTGAATCCATACATGTCATTTCTGTGCTGAGATGTAACATTTCAAACAATTGTAATAATGTGAATTTTTTTAGCAAGGAAGTTACACTGAATTAATATAATTTTTTATTTAAAAAATACCTATTGATCAATTTAGCACTTACTAAACTTGAACAATTTTTTACCTTTTTTTGAATATGAAGGGGAAGTTACTGTACTTTTTTTTATGGATGATAAAATTAAACAGTTATTACCCCTTCATGAGCCATTAAACTTTGCATTGAATGTTTTGTTTTTATTATTGAGGACAAAAAAAAAAAAAAAATAAAAAGGAAAGTTCTAAGTTTACCTTGGTTATAAATCACTGTTCTTTGTGAGATGATATTTGTGCTTAAAAGCTTATCACAAGCTATTTGTCACATGATGATTTAAATGATGAACTTCTTAAGTTAATGTAGAGGTTCAGGGTTTGTCTTGGTGAATCCATTTTTTTTTTTTCCTGTCTTTATTGCGTTCATGTTACTTTTGCAATGGATAAAATTATATTTAATACAAAAATTCTTGCTTTAATCTTGATGGTTTTTATTAATATTTTAGAATCATGTGACTTTTGAATAGGGATAATTGGTGGTCAAAAATCTATAAAGCATGATAACCTAGTGAGGGATGCTAGGTTCAATTCCTAGTCTGGCCTATACAAAGTTTATCTACACTACTCTGCCTTAACCATTCTGTCAAGGGTTTGAACCTCTCCCCTGGTTTGAATTCTGAGATACTCTTGTTGCTGTATACACAAAAACCAAATCCCTGTGTCGACCCAGCCCCAAATGGGTAGATCAGTCTCTCCTATGGCCTGGCAAAAGTGGGAACATCAAGAAAACCAAAGACTGTTTACTATCTCTCTATCATATGCTTAAAAAGGGAATAATAAGGAAACTGCTTTTTTTGGATCATGAGTCTCGAATCTTGAATCTTTTTCGAGTGTGAGACCCACTTTTCGTTTAAAAGAGACTTGTCAAAGAAAAGTCCAATTTTCAGTTGTGTAAAGTGAAGTATTTGAATCATTCATTGATAGAGTTAGGTAGCTATTTTTCTGTTAATCAATATCATCATGATTTTTAATGAGAATGTTTGATTGATTTTTTTTCTTATTTACTGCATGTTATTTTTTCTTTAATAGAAATATGTTCTTGTCTTCTCTGCAACATTCCTCTTTTATTTTAATACACTTTTTTGTAGCATTTCTAGCACTTTAAGCACTGTAGGAGACGCACCATTCATTTTTACATCAAAGATTGAATGATGACATAAATGCTTGAATCCTATGGCTGTTTTACACTGACAGGGTGTGAAAAATGTTTGTATGGTTTCCATATGTAGTCGCTTCAACAATCTCATAAACTGCAACAGATTATTTTATTGAAAATTTCTGATTCCTATAGGGACTTTCATACCTAGTAATAATTTTAATGAAGCTAAAATTCATGAAATAAAAAAAAAAATTATCATACCATTGTGTTGGAAAAAATAGTTTGCATTGTTTGTGTACATAGTGCGCCGTTTTTTGGCTGTATCAACATCATAGTTAATAATTTAAAAAAATAACAACAAATAAACAAACAATATATATATATATATATATATATATATATATATATTACAGCAGTTCACCATTATTATGGTAATCATCATTGTTACTGACAAAATCTTCTAAATCTTGGCAAACGCTCTTCCCCAACCCACTGAATCTTCAGTCTTCCTTACATCGAGATTCAATGGAAAGTATCATCTTCTGCAGGTTGCTGCTCAGTAATAGTTGACCCTTGCCATATCATGCTGCATGTGCCTCAATTCATGAAAGATTAGCCCTGTTCGATTTGAACAGAATATTTTTCTTGCCCTTGAATATTTGTCTTACTCATAACGAGCTAATCATGAAGCTCTCTTAGCTTTTAATATGTATCACGATGTGGCGCAGGCTTTTCCAAGTCTGTGCGAAACAATGGCTTATGAATAGGTATTGGGTGTGGCGCTATTAACTCTCTAGCATCGACATCCCAAAAGAAAGACTTGGTTCTATCGGAAATGTAATGCTAATGTATCGGGAAGAATAGGATAATCTATTTTCATTTTCATTGAGAGGAAACGAGCATAGTTTATGCATTGTAAAAACAGTTTCAGAAAAGAATGAAAATATGCTGCGTTGGCTTAGAGTAAGATTAAGAAACGCCTAGATGAAGCTGGAAGGCTGAGAAGCTATTAGTTCTATGCTCTAATTCTACAGACATCTCTCAACATTTTTCGCACGCAGGGGGGCTATGTTTTTTCTGCGTTTAACCGTTGTCATAAAAAAAAAAAAATATATATATATATATATATATATATATATATATATATATATATATATATATATATATATATATATATATTATGAGATGCATGGAATTTTATGTATTGTATCTGTAGTTCTTCTAAACTAGGCCTACCGAGAAATGATATCAAGAAATGATATCTAATCTAAATTTATGATCAATTCAAGATCTTGATGTAATAATTTTTACTCTTTATAGGCTAAACAAGTGAGTTAAGCCGAAGAAAAGGAGCCTACATAAGTCAGATAAAAATTTTTGCAATGTAAATACCAACATTGACCCTATGCCCGATTTTTTAGAAACGATTTCAATCAGTGTATTTTTAAGAGCATTTTAGTAATAAGATAGTAACATTTAAACCAAAATCTCTTCTAAGTAACGTTGCAACATTGCAATTAAATTTTATTATCCCGCTTTATTTTTATTGACATTTAAAGCTGGTCTTTTAAGAATGTATGTGCAGCTAGAGCTCAATTTTTGAAGAGCATATACGTGAACAGTTTGTTTTTTCTCCAATTTTTAATTAATGTGTAATCAATGGCTGCTGGAGATGCTGCACAAATGGGTTGTTGTTTCTATCATTATTACGATCAATACATTTTTTCCCAAGTAATGTTCGATAGGAGTTTTATTTCTAAACTTTGTTTTTTAAATACATGTGCATTGTTGATACTTGGATAAATGCAATTTCTCTATCAAAGCATTATTATTATTATTATTAGTATACATTTATCTAAATTATTGTCATTATTCGTGAATGCGCTGCTAAATTAAAAGGTAAAAAACCAAGCAAACAAACAAATAAAACAGTAGCGACAACAACAACACAACTACTACTACTACTACTACTACTACTACTACTACTACTACTACTACTACTACTACTACTACTACTACTACTCCTACTACTACTAAAAAAAAATTATAATAATATTAATAATAAAGATGATGATGATGATAAACAATAAAGTTGGTGTTTATGGGCAATTTGAACAAACTTTTTCACACTTGAAAGGCCTGAAGTGGTCCTGCGATTCTGAAAATTTATATGAAAAATGATATAGACCTGGTCTTATTTTGTAATGTTGATGAGAAATTTAAAAAAAAAAAAAAACACCTTTTAAAACAACCGTGTAATCGGTATCTTTTAGTTTTTATATTAGTATCCAGTCAAAAAAAAAAGGTAAAATTCCAAAATCCTATGAAATGCATACAATTTGAAACCTGCCGCTTTAATCAGCAAATGATCTGTTTTTTAACAGAATATCCTGATTGTTTTCTGCATTAGAAGTTTGCACATTTTATAATAAAGCTGGATCTAGAAAGATCGGATTTTTTTTTTACTATGGAGTACACCCTACGAAAGAACTTTAATCTAGACTTATCTAGAGGTGAAGATCTAGTCAAGAGGCAAGATCAATATTATGAATATTTCGATACGAATTAGCGCACCCACTTCTTAAAATGAAATCTCTTTGTTTGAAATTGACTAAATCTTTCAATTTCACCGCAAAAAAAAAAGAAAGAAAAGAAAAAAAGAAAATCGTTGATGAAGCTCTAACTGAATCTAATTTGAAGAAGACAAATGCATTGAACACCAAGCGTCATAGAGACAGGGCCAAACTCGCTCTCCCTCTTTTGGGTTCAAAGGGAGACAATTTGCCTTGACGAGCACCATTACCTATTGTACAATAATACTCCTGTTAGTTGTTGTACACGATAAGACGAAAGAAATTACGAACTACTGAGTTCCGTCTGCCTCGAATGTCGATAATTACTTCACCACTGAACTTTGTGGATTCATCTCCTAAAGCCGTGCGAGCATTTTTTTTTTAAACTTTGTACTATATTATGTCGCTCAGTAGGTGCTACCTAGTACCAGCACCAGAGCGTGCCTCAGGACAAGACGGACGATATCTACCTGTCCAGGGAGTGAAACCTTCAGCTCTCATCATTGGGGATGTCAAAAATCAGACTCAGTGGGTGACACCTTTCCCACAGTTGATACTCTCTCGTACTAAAACAAGCAATTATTATGCAAACAGATTCCTTGGAAGTTTCATTTTTATTTCTTTAGTTTTAATTTTTGACAGCCTTGGCTTAGTCGTAGAGGCAAAAGTCTTGAGTATCAATTTGAACAAAGGATATTTAAAGTGAATCATTTTTTTATTCAATTTAACAGCTTTAAAATTAAGCACTCTTCACCCGCAATACTTTTTTTTTAAATATGTCATTAGTAATATCATTGGATACATTCTTTCCTAATGACAGAAGCCCATTCTCTTTTACCTTTTCAAAAGAGTTGGAGCAGGCAGGAAAGGCCTTCACAGTATTCCTCGCATTTT
>BLXT01006766.1:564759-575095 GCA_019648995.1 Plakobranchus ocellatus | reverse complement strand
TCACACGTCTCTCTCTCTCCCTCTCTCTCTCTCTCTCTCTCTCTCTCTCTCTCTCTCTCTCTGTGGCATATTCTGAGCGCCGGTCTGTCATTACGACTACTAATCTGGCTGTCCGTCTCTATTTTTACACTCACACGTCTCTCTCTCTCTCTCTGTCTCTCTCTCTCTGTTTCTGTGGCATATTCTGAGCACCGGTCTGTCTTTACGACTACTAATCTGGCTGTCCGTCTCTATTTTTACACTCACACATCTCTCTCTCTCTCACTCTCTCTCTCTCTCCGTCTCTCTGCCTGCCTGACTCTCTCTCTCTCACTCTCTCCGTCTCTCTGTTTGCCTAACTCTGTCCGCCTGTCTGTATGTCTCTCTGTTTCTTGGTTTCGAAAGCTTTTTTTTGTATTTTTGATTAGATAACAGTTAAGCAAGAAATCCGTCATTATGTTTTGTAGATTTAAACAGCACAAACTCAGCCGAGCCATAGCCTTTTTTTATGTGTGTCTGGAATACCAAAACAGTACAGAATTCTTGAACATGAGCCTGGGAGACTTTACGTTTCACCCCCATGGTCCACGGTCTATGCCACCTGAGATACCACGACCCTCACTACCACAACTGGCACCAGCACTCCGCAATAAGCAATATGGAGCGACTTGACCGCCATAAGCGACTTGAAATGGGTAGGTTTCATTTCAATTTTTTAAAATCACACGCCTTGATAAAATACATCTATTTTTGTCCCTTTATTCTGACTTTTCAGCACAAAGTATTTCGATATTTATTGAATTTTCTAAAGGTAGATCTGAGTTTTAAAAGTAATATTTCAAAATTATGCAGCCACTGTAATTATGCTTGCTGACAGTAACTCGGCCACAGCTTAAGAAGAACTCTTAAAGTAGATCTTCAGGTAATCTATCGTCGACATCATGTACTGTAGCGTGGCGTTGACAACGATGTTAAACATTGACACGCCGGCTAGCCCGTAAAACAGATGAAATGCGTAGCTCTCCGGCTGGGGAAGTATGTCTCCAAAGCCAGTGGTAGAGCACAGTGCGTACACGAAGTAAATCGATACAAACCAGTCGTCAACATCCTTATTCACCACGTAATTCATAAAAGCCCCAAACGCCATGAACAAGCCCATCCCGATGTAGATGCAGATAAGCGGCAGTTCAACCTCTTCATACTCACCAGATGCAACACTTGAGGCAACGTTACCCAATCTCTCCTTGAGTAACGCAAGATCTTCTCTTAGTGTGCGCTTGTCCTTAGGTCGATACATTGCAAATCGATCTACCCGATATTTCTTTCTCTCCGTGGGTTTGAACGCATGCTTGTCTTTCATCGTATCGCCAGACTCGGTTTCGTTTGTCCGGTCTATTATCTTCGAAACTCTGCTCATCAACTTTTTACCCAGTGACTTACCCGCAATGACGCTTTTTTTGCGGGTGGCTGAGGTAGAACTCTCTTTGCCATGCAAGTTCGACATGTTGAAATCGTGGATCGATCCCATATGCTCGCTCGTCTCAATTGGGTAACTTTTAACATCAGAAGCATAGAGAACATTATTTTGTCTATTATAGTCTAGTGTCTCATCAACTTGACGAGTTTCACCTCTCATTCCATTGTTCACATTTGGAGGGTTATCAGAAAGGCATCTGCGGGCATCTTTACTGAAATTTTGTTTAAAGTAAGATTTTTTGGATGTTTGGCTCGCGTTTGGTTTGTTTGTTTGTTGCATAGAAACATTCATTTCCTCCGTGTATAAACTGTGCATGTCTACCCACTGCTTAGTGTACAAGCGTCTATAATTGGATCGAGCCGATCCACTCTTTACATGGTGGAATTCTAGAGTAGGGCTAGCCTTAATCTCTCTTTTGGAATTCTTTTTCATTTCTCTTAAATCGTTTTCACTGGTTTTCTTTGGTTCAGTCACCATAGCTACAGAACGTATTATATTGTTTCCAGGCAAGCCCTCAGAAGAGCAATTTATTTTGGCTTTTTCAATTTTCCTCCGTTCGTTTTCATAAACGAATGGATAACTTTGCTCCACCCATTTTTTGCACAATTGCCTCCGCACATGGCCACGTCTGCTAAGCTCCTTAGGTAATTTTGAATCGCCCGATGCATAAGAGATATGAGAATCTGGCTGATCCTTGATGCCAAACTCATTTGGATTATCCGACGCCACTTGCGGCAAGCTATAAGAACGCACACCCTCTTGAACCTTTTGGCATTTCGTTTGAGTTAAAGATGAATCGATATCAGTTTTCTTTTGCGTCGTAGAGGTGTGTAAGAGTTTTGAAACGTTTGACGATTGGTCATTGATCTGTATAGCATCTGTGACACAGACAAAACGATCAATAGTTTCATCAACTTGTGACATTATAGAAGATTTTTTGTAACGATTCTTTAAATTTCTTCTCTTTAAGATTTGATTTACAGCTGGTATATTTTGAGTGAATGGTTTTTCAAGCGGCAGGGAACTTACATTGGGGCTTCGGCGTAAGCAAAACTCTGTCGCAATTTGTGTCAAGAGTCCTGACTTGCTAAATCTGTAACGTCTGGTTTCATCCATTCCTTGACTTGCTTCCAAAGCTGAAATTGGCCGTGACGACAAAGATTCTTCTTCTGAAATTGATGGGCTTCTATCTCGGTATGTTTTTTCCGGTTCCGTCAGATCCAGAATTTGATCTTTTGGACCCAGAATGGATAGATTTGACCCTCTGGAAGTGGCTGGAATGGCACTGTTGTGGAATGGTGTGATTACAGATTCAGAACTCTTTTGATTTATGAGATCAGGAAGATTGCCTCTAGAAGTTATAACGGGACTCTTGGTGTGAATTAAGTTTCGGTCGACCAATTCGGCAAGAGACGAAAATGTTTCGGCTATTAGAGTTTCATCATTGGTGAATCTCGATTTATTTTCAGCATGCATTACATCACCCGAGCCAGTTTCATAAAGCTGCTGGCCTCTTTCCGATTGATAGTGGAAGGAAGAACACTGCTCTCTGTGCTTTTTTTCAGGCGTCACGCTTTCCGGTCTTACAACGTGAGGTTGAGATATTTGCTCGTACAACAGCAAGGAGTTAGATTGAGGCCTTTGCCCGTTTCTCAAAGGGTCCATCCGCATTGAACGCTGGCAAACAGGGTTCTCTGATTCTAGGAACTCCGCGCTACTTTGGTGTTTCAAATCTTTACGGCCCGAACACATTGTGGTCAGGCTGGTGATATTTTCTTCACTGCATCCCTTGTGATATTTTTGCTCCCGTTTTACCTGCATCATTTGGAAACTCGTCTTTTCATATAGCACGCTGTCATTTACCAAAGGATTCACCTTTCTCCCAGTACCTGGCCCAGTGTTGACCAGACATTCTGTATCTCTCGCGGTTACACTTTCACTCTTCTCAGGGAAGATATCAAAATGGCCACTTATGTGAATATCATCATCGCAAAAATCTTGGTCGTTGGACTCTGATTGAGACACACAATCATTTAGCATTACGTTTGAGACGTTTATCGGCTCTCTCGCTGTTGCTTTAGTTATAATAAGCGGGGACAACGCGTCATGGAACGATGGATGTGTTGATTCATAACATGTTTCCATATAAGGATTAACAAGGTGTTCCAAATGCCTATCGGCCGCTCCCAAAGATTTCCCTACCACTTGAGTTGGATGACTGCAGTATGCAGCCGATTCGAGTTGAAAGCAACCTTGTTTACATACAGAATATTGTGGGGGAAATTCATTGAGAGGAACACTGGGTTTTGAAATACAATGCATTGCTTTATTTTTTAATCTATCCTCAGAAGTGGCCCGGCGCTCTATGCTGAAGGGACTGTCACCAGTTCTTAATGCGTTACGAGAGAAACCAATGTCTTCATTGTGCTCAGCCCTAGTATTTTTTTCACCACTTCCTATAAGCTGGTGAAGAGAGCTGTTCTTATGATAGATAACTTCTTTATCCTCAAAATTTTTGACGTTTGGTATTTTTCTTCTTTCTGTTCTATTTTCACTTTCCTCTCTATGTCCTGTTTGGAAATAACTTTCTCTACCTAAAGATGAAGAAGTTTTCTCGGAAGTATCGCTCACATTTTGATATCCATATTTTATTTTCTGTTTGTTTTTTTCTTTTCTCTCTTCGTTTTCGGTGAAATTTTTGTGATAATATTCAAAATTCTCTTTTGCTTCGCTAATAATCGGCCTTGTATGATCAACGTCACTTGTTTGTAAAGTACAACCTTCATCTGGTCTTCCTATCACCTGCACTTCTTTTTCAACACCGTTAGCGCTTCCTTTACGCTTCACAGTTTCAAACGTTTTGCTGGTTGTTGCTCTTGATTTGGACGATGTCCTTGGATTCGAGTTATCGCCTCTTTGCCCTCCCTGTCCCTCTCTTGTTTTATCTTTTCTTCTACGCAATTTTCTCTCTGGCGTTTTCTTCCTTGCCAATCTATGTATTGTTGTTTCGCCGTTACCACTAACGGCGTGGCTTTTCTCTAAAACTTCTTTATCAAAATCAAATCCTACAAACTTCATTATTCTACAGAATTCATCCAGAGTTAGGTAGTTAAAGGCTTCACTCATTTTAACGGCATCTTCTGTCGATTTCAATCGGTAATGCGGTTTCTCAAAATAACGGGACGGGCTCCGCGATTTCCAGCTGTCATGTTGGAAACTTTCCTTTCCTCCGTGGCTGTCACCAATTTTGACTTGTGCATCATCTTTGTCCTTACACATTCCTTGGCCATGTTTCCAGGCAGAAGGGTCAAGGCTGGCTTCGAGAAGAAAGTCCAAGGTAGAGACCACACTGTTTAGATAGCTCGAATTTTTGTTGGCCATGACATTATAGTCGCCTCCACCTCGCCAGTCTTGTTTCAATCCACTCTTGCTGACTGGCTTAGCTCTCTCTTTATGCTCTGTAAAGGAGTAGCGGCGAGGAGCAGGCGCAGGGTGCCCATCGGGTGGAGGGTGGTTGTAACCCGAGTCGAGAGCGCCTTTTGTATCAAGCCGAATGGCCAGATCTGTGTCCACGGTGGCGTATTTGTCTCGGTTCAAATACCTGTTCACAGACTTGTCCTCTTGTCGGATGCAGATACACATTCTGCCAAAAGAGAGTATCAAAGGGGGGGGGGAGGGGAGGTGGAGGAAACAAAAACAAACAAACAAAAAAAAAAGAAAACAAGAGAGCAACTGTTTATTTATATATTTCAATGATGTAGCTGTCTGTTTTTTCTGTTTAATCGAGAACTGATTATTTTGTAAATGGACTGAAGTAGGGACATTGAAGAGAAAGAATTGTTGAAATTGTCATAAAGAAAATAAACGACATTATCAAATTGAAGGTAATATCGGTTACAATAGACGCAGAAATGGTATCAACAATTATCAGTGTGCTAAAAATAAAAATTATATTGTTATCTAAACAAAATGAAGGAAAAAATTGTTCTTATACTCAAATACATAAAAGAAGAGACAACCACCAAATTAAATTACTCGGGGGAAAAAGTAAAAAAAAAATTAATTTATTAAAAAATAACAAAGAAAAAAAACAAAAACAAAAACAAAAATTAACACGGCAGTACATTCACCTTTTCGCCCTTACTATGGCTTAATCAATACATTGACAGAACACACAGTGTGCGACATGCCTATGTACGGAGGCTTTTTTCTTTTTTTTTTTTTTTTTTTTGCTACAGTTAGTTAATTTGGTGCTTTTTTTTTCTATACGTATTTTTATATAAAAGATCACAACCACCAACTAAAACATAGTTTATCATATCTGAACAGCACAAAAGTGTAAGTGCAATAAAGTGTGGGTTATTCAAATTTGTTAAAATAAGTTTGAGTTGTTGATTGCATTATTTTGCTATTTCAACTATATTTCCCTCACCATGGCATCTCCAAGATTCTCAAACTCATCCATATATTACTGGGATTACACTATTTGTACACTTTTCTTACTTCTATTCATACTACAATTACATCAAATCTCTGCTTTTTTTCAGAATTCTTAAAATTAATTTATTTGTTGTTTTTTCTGAGAGCCGTACTTTCATTTTTCTGAAATTCTCCTAACTTCATGCACTCTAAAAATAACTTTAAGGCCTTCCTTTCTACACGCTGCTTGTTTTTTTTCCCTAAAAGAAATGTTGAGAAGTCTTTATCTGCGAAAGAAAGTTGTGAATGGAAGCTCTGACATCACCACCGAACGGTAGACCTTTCTCCGCATAACCATCGAACCCCGCCACTCGGCGCCCCGGCCTGACGGAGGGCCTTAAAGCCTGAGAACACCCTTATTGTGGACTTGCAATATATAATAACCCAACCCGCATAACCATCGCGAGAAACTCAGTGGATATAAAACAAAATTAAGGTTAGATCTAGATATCAACAATTCACCAATCAGTTAATCCAGGATAAGAAATGAAATGAATGTTTCTGACTTGGCTTCGGAATAATTATATATCTTTTCTCAAACTAGAACCATTACTGTTATAGAGGTTCAATGAGTTTTGACTTACCGTGCCAAAAGGTTGGTGAACAGCCGTATCAACTTGGTCGTGAAATTACCGACTTCTGAGCTGAGTGTGAATAAAAGAGGAATTCCGACAAAGCCGTAGAGAATGGTAGCCATTCGGCCGTACGCCGTGATGGGCACAATGTTACCCCAGCCTGATTAGGAAAGACGGGGATCAAATTAATTTGAACCAGGAGAGAAATAGGAATAAACAAGAACATTTTATGTGAACGGTTTTGATGTTTATCCGTGATCAGTTAAACATAAAAAGTTCTATGGTAAGTTCCCTTAATCTTAGACAAACTAGAAATGTAACAGTGTGTCTGTTGATTGAGTATTGAGACTGTTGGATTATTTCATTCCGTTTGATGTTAACTCTCAGCAGATTAGGATAATCAATGTTTTAGCTTATATCTACAGAAAACTTGATTGTTGGGTTTATTTGAGAGTCCGTTGGCAGTGAACTTTAAAAATCTAGCTTTTGAGAATGAGTGTTTAGTAGGAAATATGATTAAAAAAAGAGAAGATAATTTGACTTATACTTCACCTATAGTTGTGATCACCGAAAAGGCATAGATGGATGCCCCATATCTATTCCAACTTTTGGCTTGATCTGTATCATTTCGGTCATTTCCCACTGATCTCTTTCTGTAGAATGTAGCTGTAAAGAAAATAAATAAGAGAACAAAAAAAAATCGATAAAACATCGGTTACTATATACTATCGTCACAAATGACAAACAGTGCAAGATTTCTCGACTAGAATGCAGTTTTTGACTTACAAAAATCTAAATTGGCCATGACGCATCATATTTCTATGACTGGGTTACGAATTAATTTAACATGTAAGTTTGTCTGTTTGTTTTTTTTAAATCAAATTTAAGGTGAGACACCCCACTCCACAGAAAACAATATCAAATTGCTTCCGTTGATGTTTTCTTTTTTTTTTTTGTTCAGTTGGTTGTTTTTTCCTGATTATTTAGACTTCTTTATTTACAGTGAAACTACCAAGAAACATAGGGCAGGAACTTGCTATTTTGTAGGACAAATGTAGTATAAGAGATTGATACCAAATAACAGTCATAAATTAATATATTTGAATGTCTAAAATGATACACAAGACTTAGAAGAAAATTGGACAAATTTAAGAGACACCATAACTAAATCAGCTAAAAAGCAAGCAAAAATGGATGACGGCAGAAAAATCTTAACCTGATGCAGAAAAGAACATAGAAGAAACATAACTAGAAACGAATATAAACAGTTACACAATGAGATAACATCAAGATCTGGTGAAGCCAAGCAAACATGGTTGGATAAAAATAGAATGCCAGAAAAATGATGGCCCAACAGACAAGTTAAAGCGAATAAAAGACATAGCTAACAAGAACTGTTGCTGTACTAATGGATTTATTAGGGCAAATGAAACGTTAGTTGAAATATATATATATATATATATATATATATATATAACTGTATGACAGCAACAGACAAGTAGTAAAAGAGATAAAGAGAAATTTTGAGGGACCTCAAATCATGAAAGAAAAAATGAAAAGAGAATAAGAACAACAGCGCACTAATCGTCGGAATATTTATTGAGAACAAACAGCGTCAGTAAGGGTTAATAACGAGCTCAGTGGTTACCAACACATAAAAACAAGTGAGAGACAAGACTGTGTCCTCTCGCCTGATTTATTGTTTATATACCGCCCGAAGCAAAATATTGGAAACCTCCCAGGAATAATGATAAATGGGTATAATCTGAACAATCTGAGATATGCGGATGATACTGTGTGTCAAAATTGGTTCCTGTGAGTGTGAATTGAGTCTATATCTAGATTGAAATTGACCTTGGAACGAATTATATTGTGTTCTGGCCGTGTCATTTGTAATGCTTGGCCCGTTTTTGAGTGGGCCTAGATTAAACATATTTTGAATTTGGTAGTATTGTTTTAGTTTTGGTAACCCATTTAGATCTAGGGATTTCAGGAAAATTCCCTGAGGTGTAGGATTATTATTTCTAGGAAGTTATTAGGCCGTACCCCTGGTTGGTGTGTTCAAAATGGTGAAGTTTGATTGGCCAAAATTTTTAGCTAATCTTGGTGACATAATTTGATAATATCTTCTTTGTTCTAGAAGTCCTAACAAATGTTGCTTTTATTTTATTGTCTAATTAGCCTACTAACAACAGGAAAGTTTGAAGGAAAAAGAAGCAGAGGAAGACAAAAGAAGAAGATAATGGATGGACTGGCCACATGACTAGGACCAGGAAAAGTGTCAGATATACTGGCCACTGTCAAAGATAGGGATTTGTGGAGGGACATGATCGCCAACGCTTACAAGCAAGGCACTTGATGATGATGATGAATTAGCCTACGCTAGTATTTTCAAGAATCTGTGGCGGTGGGTATGTAAGAATGCTCAAGAGATCGTTGAAGAGAGTTTGCAGAGGTCGCAGAGTGATAAAGCGCTGATCGTAGAGAACTTGTAGATCTAAACAGCTGTATAAATTAAATTGCTGGTCTGGAATTGTTTCTGATTCAAATTAAAAACCTTTTGTTCAATTATCGCAAGACTTGAAGTGATTGCTGTTCTTCAGTCTATTTTAAAAGAACTCATTGTCACATAGTACTCAATCAGATCTATAACTAAACAGCACTAAGCCATTCGTGATACTTTGCTTAGAGCAGAAAGCAAGGAAGCTCTACAGGCTCTTTTAATACCCTAGTACAATAAAGTGTCTGAATGGGGCTTAATTGGAATGTCAAGAAAATCAATGGCTACGACAAAGAAAAACACAGGTACAAAGTGCAAAATCATGATAAATGGAGAAAGTATGGTCGAGGTGTAGAATTTCAAATACTTAGGGTCCTTGATTACTTCTGACGGAAGTTGTGGGTCAGAAATTTAAGTCCGAATATGCCAATCATATACTCACAATGAAAAGCTTCCACTTAGTCTATGGAAAAGAATCCATAAGTAACAAAGAGCCTGTTTTACTCTGTGCTTGCGAGTTTTGAAAAATCAATTAATCAATGCAGAAAGAACTAAAAGCATCGAAGATGTGTTTTTTGAAGTGAATGATGAAACTTTCCGGGACAGAAAATAAAAAAAAGAAGAACCAGACACAAAAACAGAAAGATCAGGAAGAGGCATGTAAACATTTTGGGTTACTCAATGAAGAGCGGAATATAGAACAATTGAAACGACAGGAAAGTTAAATAGTAAAAAAGGTCGTGGACGCCAAAGAAGTAAAATCTTAGACGGATTAGCCACATGGTTGAAAACATCAGGGCAATGGAAAACTCAATTAGAATGACGAATAGGACAAACGAAACATTGCTATTTAATTCTCGCAGACAATAAAGGGGAATGTGAACTCAGGCTTTTAGGCCCGTGGCAGTCCACAGCGTTTGTGGCGGGCTCAAAGAGTACCAGAAACAGAAACAGTCTCTGCAGATTTTAGAACAGGCTGTCTAGTCCTCGCGCTACCAATGGCTCTGCACTGATGCAGTATTTCAACCAAGGACATCGAAAACTGATATAGTCTTGAAAATGTAGAATAAGAGATTCTAGATCGTATTTATGTATATAAAGACTTAACGAGTTTCGATGGTGTTCACTCAATATTGTAATTGAGAACCGCAATCTCATTCCTTCTTTCTACTCTGAAACGCGTAACATACATCAATCCCTTTCCCTTTCAAACCATGCAGTGGAGTGCTACTCAAATGTTCAAGAAAAATCCTGAAATTATAAATGGCTGACATAATTAAAGAAAAGGAAAAGCTCTGAAATAATTTTTCATATACAAAAAAAAAA
>BLXT01006766.1:531572-542444 GCA_019648995.1 Plakobranchus ocellatus | reverse complement strand
CTCTCTCTCTCTCTCTCTCTCTCTCTCTCTCTCTCTCTCTTTCTTTCTCTTTGGCTTTCTTTTTCAACGCTAACTACACGCGCTCACACATCTCTCACACTTAATCATTCATCAGAACACAGAGTAAATTAGTTGTTAGAATTGTCATGGCTCTCTCTCTCTTTTTCTTTCTCTTTACTCTTTCCCAACTATTAAAACAACATTCACAATTATTGTCATGTTTATTATGCTTTAGTTTGAAAGGTAATAAGATAATTTCCATCTTCCTTCTTTCTCTCTTTCCTTCTCTGCTCTATCTCTCTCTCGCTCGCTCGCTCGCTCGCTTTCTACCTCTTTTGCTCTCCACAAAAGCAAATAATTTGAGTGAGCATCAAGCGTTTATTCCTCTCTTTAAAAGACAACAGAATTTCCAAACAGCCTTTCGTTCCAGCATTTCAAAATAAGATCAACATAAATTTGAAGGATAACATTAATATATTGTAAGCTTGAGATTCAGCAAAATTATATCTTCAATTGATAATATAAACAGTCATTTACTATACAAAAATTATCACAATAAAGTTATGAATATCATATCTAGTGGAGACATTGCCGTTCAGTTCTTAGCGGCTGTGTAATTATCATTGATTGGATGTTAGATTATACTGTTAGAGCATACTTTCACATTAGCTTGGATTGCAATTCATATCTTTCACCATCAGTTTTAGTCACGTCCAAGAATTTTGCTCATCAAGAAGTCCCGCCCGAAATAAGTAGATCTATAATTTATTTCTTAAAAACAATTCCTTTGTAAGAAACAAAGTGCAATTGTTCCATGTCAGCCTAGATTTGATAAGTAGGATGGAATTTGTTTGTGTTGAAAATGAAAACATGAGTTTGTCAACATAATTATGTAGATAGAAGTTGAATATCACAAACAGAATGTTAATGCTGATGTTAAGACTGAGGCTGCGAATATGTGGTTTAAATTCTGTTGATGTTGATGATAACAATGGCTAAAATAATGGTGCTATTTCTAATAAGCGTGGTGATATGTTGAGCATAATGATGATGATAATGATGATGCATAATTATGATGATGATGATGATAATGATGATGATAATAATAATAACGATTATGACGACGATGATGATGATGATGATGATGATAATGACGACAGAAACGGCAATGATTATGAACAATCAGAAATTATGATATGCTTTAGTGTGGGTGGTGAAAGAGTCAAAATTACTTTAAAGAGACCGGAATTAGTGGCAAAATAAAAATTGAAATTCAAAAGAACTCCCTACTTCCCCCCACCCCCCTCCTTTCCCTCGCCTTTGTCGTAATAAAGTTTCTCTCTCTGGCGTCCAAATCATACACAGGAATGAAAAAAAAAAAATACTTTAGAGATCTTCCACAAACTGTTCAAAGCCTAATAATCAAGTATTTAATAATGCGTGACAATCACAGTGGCTTGCTATACATTTATCTCATTAATTGAAAAGCAGAGGAAAAAAAAAAGTAACGAAGAATGTAACTTCACACATAGTTTAAACATTAAACTTTTTGAGATCATTGGTACAATCGCATAATAAATCCAAGCTTCATCTTTTCGCTAAAAGTTTGTAATACTTTGAAATGTAGCAAATAAAAACAAAAGGATATAATATACACTGTATTTTTACACTCAGACGTTGCCATCGATAAATGTGATAGAGATAATGTGTTTTTGCAGGGTTCTGACAACAATAATTTTCAAATGATAATTTAAAATCAGCTCCTCTGGCTTTAGTTTGAAGTTGAGCGAAAATTCAAAAAAAAATCAGCCTGTGTAGAAGCTTCTATGAATGACATTCAGCTTGCATGATCAGACTGTTAAAAAAAATATATAAATAAGATAGATATGAAAAAAAAGGCCACGATGCATCAAAATAGTATTCAAAGTGATCAAAGTCTAGAAAATAATATTGTAACACAGAGTAAAATACTTTTTGCGTAAAAGTGAACCAGCTCAACTTGACCAGCATTCTTAAATCGCGCATACTTTTATATAGTTCAAAAATCAAATCAATAATGAAAGGCAGCAAAGTTGCCATATTGTTTCTGTACATCCAATTGGTTGTTGAAAAAAAAAAATTGAATTGGAGAACAAGTTTATGTTTGGAGAGAAGGTAGAGCAAAGAATTTAAAGCAATTTTGTTAATGGTTATTTTTCCTCTTTGCCATCAATATCATTATAGTCATCATAGCCCTCATTTTCTTCCTCTTCTTTTTCGTCTTTATTTCTACTTACCACTTTCTCTTCTTCTTCTTTTTTAAGCTTCGCAAACAGAGGCAAATATCACATGTAAGGTAGCAGAATCAGACTAGTCTTGAAATAGGAAACAGCATTATTTGTATGAATCCTTGGAATTCTCCAGTCCTTGTGACAGCTATAAACACCAACAAGGAGTCATCTTTTTTTATTATGCTGATTTACGGAACAACAAAAGATTTACAAATTTCATATCAGGTCTCTGTTTTCATATCATGCATGGATTTTATTTGGATAAAAAAGAATATGAATGAAGAAAAGATTATGCAAGATAGAATTATGCATCTTTAATCACTTTTAAATGTAAAACACTTGACAATATCTAGAGACAGAAACTTATAGCTATTCCTTTTCTTTTTCGTAAATCAGACGTACATCTTCGTATCTATTATGTAAAGAGATTGCTTTCTCTCAATTTGATAACGAAGTCCAATGAACAGTTAGAAGATCGCAAATGCTGTACTTGTGAAATGACTACCCACAGTTTCAATAGACACTAACAATGACTTATCTGTACTCAGGATATAACTGTTATCGCTACTTTATCTTACACCAATTTATATGTTGATGTACATTTTTTTTATTTTGTGACGAAAATGGTAGTTTTGATACCACAATATCCATAGTCTTAATAGGTTTGGATTTCTGCTTTGTCTAGTGGCGGGGTATCATACTGAAAGATGAAACAGTAGTTTTAAAAGATAACATCAAAACCTCAAGAGGGTTAATTTAAAAAAATGTAAACTGTAAAACAATGAGTAAAATAGTAACTATTGTGTTGTCATCTTTGTTCAAAGAGCATAGTTTCAAAGATTTGAACCATGCTTTGATAGGTCAATCAGTATCTTTACATTGCAACCATAGGAGTCCTTTTATATTGCAACCGTAAGAGAATAAAGTGTTCGTCGGGTTACAGTTGTTTAATATGAACTATATCTTTAAAATGTTAAGTTGTAATAATTTTGCTTTAGTACAATGTAGAAGAGGCGTTCTCACTTTATACGTCTGCTCTATGTATAAAGTAAGAACCGGAATCTTTTACAAGTAAGAATCCCATTCTCTTGAGATCTAGACATGTTTTTCACTTTCACAGAAAATGCCATTTGACCGTAGGAAATGAGCTTGGATGATCTCGCCGTGAATATGGTCCACTATGACCTCGAGCAGACCAAGATCTGCATCACACATACAGTTCGGCGCACCAACAAAGACTTAGCATTGGCAGCTGCCGTCCAATGCAAGGACCTAATTGTTTGCTAATCATTATTACTATCCTGAAGCTTCACTTTGTTCTCTTCAAGAACAGTAGGTAGTGTTGTAGCACGGAGAACTCGGGATCACCACCATGGATCTACAGCAGCGTTTCATGTTTTAGAGTTGTACCCGTGGACTCTGAGCTTTGTGGAATCGTCACATTAAGTTTCAGTTCGGTTTATTTTTCGATCTTCCATATCACACTTTTTCCTCTGACATGAGATCTGTTCTGCAATTCACTGCTGCGTTAGACTCAACAATATCAGGCAGTTCGGGTATCTCCGATCTCCGGGCAGAAATGAAGTCCCTGGCGCTCTGTCGTCTGGCATGTCTCCCTCGGAACATGGACGTTAACCGACTTCCGGTGGCGCCATTCACGCCATTGATTTCCCCATTAGAATAAGCTGATGACTGCCGTTTCATCTAAATAAAGAAAGTAGAGAGATTTTTGAAGATATATTTAAAAAAAAGTATAAAAGAAAAAGAGAAAAAATTAACACATTGACACTTCTCTTTTCGTGCCTGCTGTCTATCTTTGCTTTTTTCTTTTTTTCTTTTATTTATAGAGCTTCTTTTCCCTTCCATCAATAACTAACACATTGACAATTTTCTCTTCATGCGTGCTATCTAGTTTTGCTTTCTTTTTTTTCTAATGAAGCTTCTATTAAATTCTGAGCCTTGGAAAAGTAATAGACATTAGGAATAGAGAAAGATTTAGCTCCAGTGAGAATTGCTTCAATATATCTTGGAATTTCAAGTTTTCATTTTGATATATATATATATATATATATATATATATATATATATATATATATATATATATATATATATATATATATAGGCCTACATTTTTTAAGAAAATAAATAACTCTCAGAGCTCAGCCTATAAGTAGAGTGATCAATTTTTAGGGGTGGCAGATTGCATTTACTACACAATAATAATTGTATTAAAAGCTATTATACTAATACTCCATACATTTAAAAAGAATACAATTTTGCTTTAAAAAAATCTGCGAAACTTCAATTTCCATTTAATGATTCAATGGAATGTCCAGCATTCTCTACAGACAATGTCACAATGGTAGCATACACAAGATAAAACAACAGCAAAAATGGAAGAGTATAGTGGAGCTACAAAAACAAGTATTGATATCGTGTAATTGTAAGCAGCTGACTCTTGCATTAATAATAAGTGTGCCCAGATCTACTATCTATCGCTTGCAATAGTCGTTGCCCAGTCCCTAAGTCATGTTGCAGTAAACATTGTAAACAAGGACTATTATTTTTGCATACTGAAATAAAATTGTGTAAAGCCGTTGGAAATTATTGTTTTTGCCATCAAGAAAAGCCAGAAAAACTATGACTAGAGATGCAATGATTTCCTTAAAAATGATAAAATTTGGAGAGATGAAAACAGGAAATTAATAAAACATGAAGCTGTTTTTTTTTTTGTTTTTTTTTTAGATATTTGTTTCATGCATTGGACTTGTGGATGTTTATGATTTTCAAAAACATGTTAAGTTATTTATCCTTATAACATATCAACAATTCCCTATGCTTTTACATCCGACCTGCTTTTCAATCTTCATAATTAACAGCTAGAAAGGTTTCAATCTGCCAACCTTAAATTTTACAAAAGTAAAAACGTTCGCGTATTTTGTTGTTGGGTTTTTGTTTTTGTTTTTGTTTTTTTTTGTTTTTTGACACACCAGAATTAAGTAACGACAGTATACTCCGATATTCCCACCTCATGTTTTGAGACAAAGATTGCACAATTGTACAAATTCAGTGATTGACAGTCAAATGCAACAGGTAAAGAGCGCTCATGCTGCCAAAAAAGGGGAAAACAAACTTTTCGTCATGCACTTGTCATCACGCCAGTTTGAAATTGTTAACTAAAAAAAAAAATTCCCCTTCGCCTTTTAGTATTGCATTTCAGTTAAAAGAAAAAAAACAACTTATAGATTCGTGACAGTGAGGTGAAATTAAAGAGTGACTCGGCATGACAGATCAGCATTTAACCCTGAGCGAATCAATTTTAATCGATATTAATTATATTCCTTTTCAGATACATAAGTAGATTTTGTAATTATTCTTCTTTCCTATAAAGGAACGTTGATGCCACAGCCACTACAGATTTTGTACTCGGGCGATGCTTGAGGTGTGATCGAAGTTTGTGAAGCCAACTACAGAAGATAAATAGCAAAATGATGTCTCCGAGGAGAAGAGGCCGCGGCGGTTAGAAGAACTGTGAGATAAAACTTGTGAAGAAAGTGTTTATAATTTGCATGGTTTTGCTATCCTTCAGCCTGCTTCTCTTTAATTCAAGAAGTTATCATTTTTCTCACAAGCAAAAAAAAAAACAGTTCTAAAATACCGTTTTGGAATATTCTTTTTGCTCCCCGCTAAATACCACCAAACTTAGTGTTATTGTAAAGATATGTTTATTGTGTTCCCAAGGCCTATACCTGTCTACGTGAACTGTAGCTAACACGGAGGATTTTGTGCAGGAGTGTGTAACAATTTCGTGGGCCTGGAGACGGGGGGTTGTTACCTGTGCCGTTGCTGAGTGCGGCACCTCCGTGAAGGAGGTGAATATGCTGAGCGAGCGACTCATGCGCCGTGCACTGGAGCTGCGGATGATGCGGTGCTGGCGATAGCGCTCCCACTGGCGTCTAAAGGCCTGGCGGACCTGAAAGCAACAGGCAGAGTCACTTCCAGTGGGGGTGTGGGGGGACAAACGACCTGGCCGGTTTAACAAACCACTGCACACTGTGCAATGCCCTATCTCAGACAAAAGCTTGCTACGAGGAAAGAATTGTTCTACAGGGTGATTATTTGAAATGTAGATCGTGGCCCGAGGGGTGGTCGATATAAGCATGGGTTGTGAGAAAAAAATTTTAAATAGTATTTGTTTTAGCAAAACCTCCACAGTCAGGGAATGATAAAAACTTTCCGTGATTACTTTCTCCACCACGTCTTCACCTGTTCCGCCGCAATAACAAACCACTTTGGTGATCTATCTCTATGAGACTGCAGTTTCTGAAGAATCGACAACCATAAGACACACACAACAACCTTCTGCACGATACTTTGAGAATTCAAATAAATTGAAGTAGACATCTGGCAGTACGCCTTTCTGCTTCATTTCTGCATCGCTTTCTTATGTTGCGCTAACATGCATAATCGTTGTATCGGTTACTCACGGCAGAGCTACGCCATGCACTAGACAGACAGACTGTAACAAGAATGATTATAAGGCGCACATCTTGCAGACAGTGACAGCTCTAGCACAAAGACAATATTCACAATATTATGATGCAAAGAAAGTTTCAGTGTGTTCCATTTTTTTATTACATTATAGTGTAAAAAAAAGGAGTATGAACCAACACAAAAGAAAAAAAATAACCTTTGATAATTTAAAAGCTAATTAAATTAGAATGTGCATGTAATATTTAAAAAGCTCACTATTTATGGGTATTTGATCGGCCTTCCGTTTTAAAATATTCTTAAAGCTTTCAAGGCACGGACGGATGAGTGTGCAAAAGTAAAAAATATTTAATGCTAGATCTATTTAATTCTCGCATCTTAATCGATAAGAGCATGTTTAGTGTTTGCAATGAAAGACAAACGTTGGAACTCTTTGAAAACATGCGAGGTAGTAACTTGGAAACAATATCAGACCTCAAAGATCATCGTAGGTCAGAATAATTTTGGATATAATGTGAGTCACACACACACACACACACATTGCAAAGGCGAGCATTTCCCATAAATAACATATAATAGATCTCTTTATGGGTCAGCCTGTCAAAGGGAATCCTAACTTTTAAGATCTTATTTATTCAATTTAGAAAAAGAATTAGCTAGCAGTAAATGAAAAGTTTATAATTGATCAGAAAGGTCATAACCTAGAGGTAAAAGATGGGAGAGTATCTGCATTAAAAATTTTATGGTTGTAAAAGGAAGTTTTTAAATCTAATGATATTGTATATTAGAAAAAATAAAATGCCGAGAAAGAAAATCTACGTACAAAATCTTCGAGAATAAAATAATAGACAGGCACAAAAACAATGGCGTGCATCACAGGAAGATTGTAGTTTTGAATGGCAAGGTGTGAAGCACAAGATTGAAGTGAGTATATAAACAAAGATTTACAATGGCAAGTTGAATATAGAGACAACCATTCAGCTTTGACAAATAATGCATTATCAAGCACAAGAAAATCGAAATCTAAATGAAAAGATGACGCTTCTTGCTGGCACAAAGCACAGATGCCAAATGTGGGCACCGAAAAAAAGTACCTTCCATGTATTATTGCGCCAAGCTGCCCCTGAAAGCTCTGTAGCATAATAAGCAGTATGGCGGACAATGACCCTGCGTATGGCGCTGTGGACCTGGGACAAGATGGCAGCCACCGAAATGGAGAAAATCATATTTTCATGCTTTGGATCTAGACACAGTATTGGGCAGAGATTCTCAACAGATTTGCAAGTCTTTCACTCGATGAATAGAGGAATATTTTAAACAAACAAACAAAAAAAAAATAATCACTCGCTACAGAGAAAAGAGATATGGGGATTTCTTTCTTAAGCAGTTGATTGACAGAAAGATGGCGTCTGGGTCTTCATTCTCTCAATCAGATAGATACAAAAACACGAGCCTTTAGTCGTAAATAGGCTATTGATGTAACTAGTCTATATTAAAGCCGACTTTAGTGGCTAGAGAGATAAATGAAGGCAGAAATTTGTAGAATTTTCTAATTCTCGTGGGAAGCTTCAACTATCTCATGAAATTGATGTTAAATTTTACATTAACACGATTATTTATTGGATCCTTCTTACCCTATTAATAGTTCAAAAATTTAATGACCGTGGAGATTTTGCTAACACTAGTTTTTTTTTTTTTTGTTGTTGTTGTTTTTTATATATATAAAATAGCATACTAATTTATTAAACGATTATTCGTATTTGATGGTATTGTATGGATACAAATAATTATGTTTCATAGTTAATACTTTATTATTTGTAGTTAGTTATTACTGTTCAAAAGTAGAGTATACATACTTCAGAGAACTATATAAGGTTGCTTTAGATTATCATGGCAAAGATTAAAAAATAAACCCTTTCGCTCAGAAAACGTTGAATCTTGTATTTTTAAATAATGGATTAGGTGAATAGAAATCCTTTTTTTAAATTTGATTTTATCGATTCCAATAAAATTTGGGTACTCTTATATTTTCTTGCGTGTGTAGGAAAGAAAAGAAGGAAATTAAAAAAAAAATGTTTTTCGTAGTGGCCGAATTCCCTCATACTCACCTCGCCATTGAGGAAGCAGTAGATTAATGAGATGAAAAATCCCTCAAAAGCCGTTAGGCACGCCTCTGACAGGAAGTAAATACTGAGCTTAACGTTGTTCTTCGGGTCTGGCTCCAACATGGTCACAAAGTTGGTCAGGCCCAGCAGAGGGAGCAGGACAATGGCGGCCTTCACTGCTTTCCTAAAGAGAAAAAAAGACATTGAGAGCGAGTGAAATTGGGGAAAATGAGAACAAAATTTATTTACGAGAAGATGAGTAGACATAAATCAATCATGGGAAGTATAATAAAGACATTTATCTGAACACTAAACTGACCTTAAAATTGTATTTTACGAAATTATTTGAAAGTAACAACTATTATAGTAAAGATGTAAGCATTTTGTTTAAAAAGAAGAAAAGAAGATGGCAGCAAAAATCGTCATTCAGATTCAGTGACTTTTTCGCATGTACAAAGCAGTGAGATAAATAACCCAACCATAATTTTAAAATCTTGTTTTTAATTTGGCAAAATCAAGTACGTATTTTTTTTTTTTTTTGGTAGACCTGGCGCGTGGCGCGGTAATCAAACAAAGAGCTTTGTTCATAGATTCTTATCTTCCAGTACAGCACAGAAAAACGATTTCTCTTATTGACCCCCGCCTTCACTGTGTCTTAAGCCCTCTTTAGTCTAAAAGCTTTATGCCCCATGGGGTTTGTAAAACCATGCTCAATGTAATGTGTAAGGCTGTTGAATACCTGAGTTTGTATAAAAACTTGTTTATGTGAAGCTATTTTATGCCTGGTCTGGTAAAAACTTTTAATATAACGATTATTATACCTAAATTTGCAGCAACAAAAAAAAAGTATGAGGCTGCTATTGACTACCTAATTAGTAAGAACCTGTAATTTGAGATTATTGTATAACTAATTTTTTTAAAATGTGTTTATGTGAGGTTGTTGAATACCTGAGTTGAAGAAAAAAAAACCGTGTTATGTGAAGCTATAGAATACATGAGCTTGTGAATTTCTTTTTAATTAAAAGTTATTGTATACCTGAGTGTAAAAAAAAGTCTTTATGTTAGGCTAGTGTATATCTCAGTTGAAAAAAAAAAGGCGATAGTATACATGAGCTTATGAAAACTTGAAAATTTGAGTTTATTGTATACCTGAGTTTGTTTGATTCATTGCTTTGAGACTCTCGTAGTTTCATCACGAGCACACGAATGATGTTCAGCAGAAAGAAGAGGTTTATCTGCAATGGAAGGCACAGGTACATTTTCTATATATCAAGTTTTTAGATGGTAAACCCTGATAGCGATTTGTCTGTGCAGATTGAGTGTTTGAGAGCATGATGTAGACGAAAATTATCAAGTACTAAAAAAATCTGCACAAAAATCATTGTTAATTGAAACGGTTAATAATTCACAAAGAGATTTTATTTGGGTAAGGAAACCAAAGATGTTTTGGGATGTAAATAATCAAAGAGATTGACAGGGAAATAGATAAATCAACATATGGTAAAAAATATTAGATGGATAGATAGATAGATAGATAGATAGATAGATAGATAGATAGATAGATAGATAGATAGATAGATAGATAGATAGATAGAAAGAAAGAACAAAATAAAAAATGTTAGAAGAATCGTTGCTCTGATGGATAAGTAGATGGATACCGTGGTCCGTAGTTAGTGACAGATGGTGAGAGTGTTAGATTGACAGACATAAAAAAGTAAGAGTTCTAAACAGAATGACACACTTTTGTTCATAGTCAGGCCATTCTGCTTGAATTGCGTGTAAAATATAGAAAGGCGGATGTTCAACCTTTTGAAGGCAACATTGACATCTGCTTTTCTTCAAACATTAAGCTAATATAGATTGCCGATATTCGAGTCTTACTTCAATATCATGAAAATAATTGAGAAAGTGCCCTCTCAATTTTGTATTCTTGCTTTTGCGTGTGAGTTTGTGTGTGTGTGTGTGTGTGGTTTTTTTTTTTTTTGTTGTTCGCTCTTGTTTGTGAA
>BLXT01006766.1:503222-513774 GCA_019648995.1 Plakobranchus ocellatus | reverse complement strand
TAAAACAGTGTTTGATGGTTGTTTCTTTTTCATAATAGGCACAGAGTGACTTCTGCTTTCCAAAGCAGCTTCAGATATACTGCTTTTTAATAGAAATTTATGAAAGACAATGCTGATCTAAACTTTTTAGCTGTGAGTTTTTACTATTTTTTTGTTTATGTTTCGTTATCATGTAGACCTGGGTTTAGCTTTCTCTTTTCCGATATAAGATTGGGTTAGGACAGACACTAAGCATTGTGTTCAGTTCACTAGAGTTCTTCAATAAAATAAAATTACGCTTTTATTCCATTTCCTACAGTATCTTTAGCGATCGATCTTGTCTCCATCAGGAAATTGGGCATCTTTAGAGATAAGAAAAATAGTGGAGAAATTAGAGTCAATGAAACGAAGTTTGAGGTGAGCAATGTTGAACTGAAATGTGAAGTTAACTCTCTATTCCATAATCTATTTATAGAATTACATTTTTTTTTCAGCCACACAAGACTTAACCTAACGCAGAGGTGGGTGCATTTTATATTAAGTATACCTCAATTTCATCTTCTTTTGAATCAAAGAAAAATGAAATTTTGTTGAACACAGTTTAAGAAATGCGCCATATTGGTTTTACATGAAAAATGATTTTTAAAAGGCAGTTACGCTAAAGTCAATAATAGAAAATGCTTAGAATCACGTAACTTTACTCCGGTTGTATTTGCCTCTTATTATCTATCTCTCTCTCTCTCTTTCTCTCACTCTCTTTCTCTTTTACACTTATTTTATACCTTTTTTTCTCTCATGTTGTCGTTCCCTTATTGACATCTAAAATTTACGATTCTAGCCAAACTAAACTAGTCAATTATTTTATTATCTCTGTAAGTCTCCGCGTGAGGTTTGATCCCATAGATTTTTTAGAAAATCGAAAGTGCTAAGACTATTCACATGAGAATCTGGCCTTCTTCCAATGAGTTTTTTTCCCTGCTTGTCTAGATAATCAATTCCATCATGTCTTTTACGAATTGTCGTACATAACATAAATGCTACATAAAATACCTTATGCTACTTTATAAAACGTTGAATCTCTTTCGTGATGGAAAAATTTAAAAATACCATATCTGACGGTAACTTTTAAATGGCCAGAAGAAAAGCGTGTGTAGAACAGGCGATCCGTACAACTTGCAATATTCTCTTATCATCTGTTCCCACTCCTGGAGGTCTTTGATTGGCATCATTGTTAATTAATTTTGAAGTGTCCGTCAACGATTGAATCTTTTTTTTTCCTGCCAATGACATTGGAAGCTGACAAAATTATAACCTGTAGGGATTTCTTGATCACACAGCATCAGCTGAGGCTGATAAGGTCAGAGGTCAGAACGTTTCTTGCCGGTTTCTCATTTAATTTCCATTGGGAGAGAAGGCGAACAATACGTGTATTATCTTTAATAATCTGGTTTTTATCTATAGTCATTTGATGAGATCGTACATACCATGTATTAGAGATTATTGAGGAAAGCAATATATACATTCGTTGACAAAAAAAAGACGATATTGTCACTAATAACTTTGGTCAATAGTCTTCGGCACAAAGTGTGTCACTTTCTAATCTCATGACTAGAGAGACGAAAAAAATTTACTTATACATGCATACCTATTTATACATTTATATGTCTGTCTGTCTGTCTGTATCCCTCCCTCTCTCCCTCTCACTCTCTCTCTCTCTCTCTCTTTCTCTCTCGTTCTCTCTCTCTCTCTCTCTCTCTCTCTCTCTCTCTACTATATAAACGCATATAAATTCACCTTCTATCATATACATTTTAGATCTAAGGGCGCTGTTCACATAGTTGCTTACCACCTACCCTACAATATTCTGACGCGGGTTCAAGTCCTAGCCCGCTGCGCTTTGGCCTGAGGAACGCCTGAGAGCCTGAGACCATCTTGTGGTGGACGAGTTTTATTCACAAAACAAATAAAAAAAAAACAACTCAAAGAGCCATAAAAAGATAATAATACAATACAATATGCACAGTTCACTTCGGTAATCTAACCTAAAATGCGACGCCTGTCACAAATATTTGAGCAAGTTAAGCATAAAAAAGTTGGAGTCGTAGTGGGCTTAAAATAACAGAATAACAGAAAGCTAAAATGTTGGCATTGTTGTAGACCACCAGCCTACGCTTTCTTTTGTAAATGAATTTATTGTTCGTGGTTGTCATTTCCAAGATGATACACCCGGATATTTCAGAGACAGTTGCAGGGCTAGAATCCGTATAACTGGCACTCAAAATAGTAAAATATTTCCGGAATCTTTGAAAGTTGTCCTACAAAATGACCTACTGATCGAGATACAAAAAACTTCATGGGGCTACAAACGTAAAAGAAAGCAGTTAAAAGAAAAACTTGTCTTTTTTATCAGGCTTCTAAGCCTTGCATGTGGTAATTAAGAATGTTGATACTGGATCTAAATAGGCCTACAAACGATCGGTAATCATTGTTTCATTTTCCACTTTTCTTGCCCTTCCATTCTTTTTTCTTTCTACAAATAACTAGACAAAAATAATCATACAGATAATTCGTTCATATACGAGAATATTCAATCTATCGACTATAATGGGAAGATGATGGTGATAATGTTGATGATGTCAACAATAATACCAAGAAGAAGAAGAAGAAGAAGAAGAAGAAGAAGAAGAAGAAGAAGAAGAAGAAGAAGAAGAAGAGGAAGAAGAAGAAGAAGAAGAAGAAGAAGAAGAAGAAGAAGAAGAAGAAGAAGAAGTAGTAGTAGTAGTAGTAGTAGTAGTAGTAGTAGTAGTAGTAGTAGTAGTAGTAGGACGTCGGTAGTTCGTGGTAACTGAGATCTGTTGGGACCCTTCTGTTTCGAGTTCGAGAGTGCCTTACGGAGGTCTGAAAGCCTGAGATCACCATCTCGTGGTCGAGTCCTAAGCACAAAACCCAAACCAAGCCTCTCTCTCTCTCCCTTTCACTCTCTCTTCCACACACATACAAACACAGATACAAAAACTATTTTTTAACGCTAGATTTGCATTTTAGGACGATTTGAGCGGTGTCCAAGCTCTAGTAAAAACCCCAGCGATTAAATCTAAGCTCTCCTGTACTTTACTTTTCCAATAGGTAATATCTGCGATGAACTGCGTGGTAGAGTTTAGGAGTCACAGTCTCATATTGTCTCCTCGCTGATATCTGTGATAGCTCAATATACCGCTGGGATCCTTTGCTATCCTAAATTCCTCCAGCAAGCCATTACACCCGGCCGTGGCCCATCGTGGCCCATCGTGGCCCCTCTTTCCAAAACGGTCTGATATTGTCTGGTGAACTAACGAGCCGGGAGAAAATGAGAAAAGCAATAACTTGGAAGGAAATTTTGTGGAAGTGTTATGGAAAGTAACTCGGTTTTTTCTGGATAATGAAGACGATCCTTCATGTTTATGAATATGTGTGTGCGAAACGTAGCTTTGTTTGTCCCTTTCAAATGAAGATGAATAAGGTTTGAGCAAAAGGAAATGCCAGGGCAAAATGGTTTACAAGTCTGAGGAGGAAAGACAGATAATAAGCCTGCAAAAAAATAACGACAATGCGGTAAACATTTGGGCTACAATGCAAGTGAGTTGAATAGAGCTGGGAACAATTGGGAAAAAGAACGGGTAAACGAAAAAAAAAACAAAAACAAAACAAAACCCTCGAATTACTATGATAAAGCTATTAACGCATACAAGTTATTAGAAACGGAACAATTCTGTCTCTTGCTGTAAAGAGATAACTAGAAAACCACAGTGACAGACAACAAACAAAAAAATGGCAATCAAACAGAATGAGGAAAATAGTGGAAAATGTTTTTGGAGAATAGAAGGAGAGAGAGAGATAAGAACAGAAATATTTAAAAAAGAACCCACAGGCCGATAGTGTGCAGTGAACAATAAACACACACAAAAAAAATGACCCACAGAGATATGACACACACCAAGAAGGACTCCAAAAATATGATTGACAGACTGGAACAAAGACAAACAAAGAGGCAGACAATTAGTCTCGCAACAAAAGTCGTGAGAACAGCAAATATGCAGACATAAACAAGTTCATTTTAAAAAGCGGAAAAGCAAAGGCGGATAACTGTGTTCTTTAAACAGACGGGAAAAAACAAGAAAAATGCAGGACGATAAAAATGTTCATCTATCTTAGATTTAAAAAAAAAATAAGAATTAGGTTGAGGATAAGAAATTATTTTAAAAGGTTTAAAAACAGGAGTCACGCTAAAAGTATGCCACAAAGGATCTTCATAACAGTACATTGCACGTAAATTTCATACAATCAATCAAGCAACGAGGAAAATAATTCCTTCATATTTCAGTCTCGTTGCATCAGAGTACAATTTTGAGACGTTACCAAACTTTTATTACAGTAATTGTAATATACCTTAGGTTAGAATTCTGCCTTGTGATCAATTGTCTCAGAAATATCAGAACTACTGAAGATGAAAAATTAGGTCTTACTATGGATTCGATCACCATGGTGTAATTTTCGTGCAGGAAAGAAACGAAGTTCTGCGATATCTAACGGCCCAAGGCTCTTAAAAAGCCTAATTTGAGGAACAAATTTGTAAAGTTCATTAAATGCTTAGAAATAGCTATAAAATCCACACTTGAAAATTTCTTCATCTTCCCTATGACTCTGGACGAAGATATTGTCAATCCTAACTTTATAGAATACGTTATTTTGATCTTTCCTCTCGTTGTATGGTAAACACAGGAAGATGCAATTACATCTATCCTTGTTGAAATGAGAGCTTTTCCATTCTTATTACAGGCGTCGCCTTCATTAAGCAAGATAATTCATATTTCTTTTGATTCAATTATTATAATTATCATCATAGTCATTGTTATGAACATTATACTTATCATCATAGTCATTGTTATGAACAATTTCAAGAACAGTATCCATAGCAATAATTAAAAGTAAAGTGGGTTCCACGCTTAGTCCAAGCATTGGGGAACCAGAAGTAGGGTCCTGGTTGTTTTTGGCATTCGGCATTAACTTGTAGTTTGCCATTGCTTTCCTTGCCGCCTTTACTTTCGCCAGGTCTTAAGAGACCTGGCTACCCATTCAGTGCTGGGTGGACACAGAGGAGCAAAGATAAATTGACTTGATCCGGATTGGGATTTGAACGTAGGATCTCTTACTTGGTAGCCAACTGTCCTACAAATGAGCCACCGCTTAATCTATACCAATAATTAAGACGATAAATTCAAAAGGTAGCGAATGGAAGACGTCATTATGGTCACATTAATCTTCTATAACATTTAACTTTTCCTAACAGTCTTATTTTAACAATCATCAACTGAATTGTTAAAATTTTATCATTAGGTGATTTATTTCAATTTTATTTCGAATTTCTTGCTATTTTGGATCTCATGATATTTCTATCACTATCCTTCCATCATCAAAATCTTTTCAGTGTCTTTATCATAATATCATTCACATGAGAAACACATAATATTACATGTTATCATGTGCAGATGATCTAGAAATTTCTTCATTTTGTGTATAAAGCTCCATTTTTAAAAATAATGTTTCCAATATTAGGCGTTCTTCAGACCAGGGCGTTAGTGGCGGGCGCAAACTTAAAGTCGGACCAAAGTCTGGGCAGACTTTAGCAAAGGCCTGCTTGCCTTTGTCTTGAGGACAGTCCTATCCCCATAACATTCACCCTCGACTTTCATTTTTTTTTCTTTTTTTTTGTTTTTGTTACGCAAATTACTTTCAAAAAAGCTTTGTATAGTGACAATGACCGTCATGAGTCGAAATCCTCCCGTAAAATCAACATTACAAAGTAAAAATGATTTTACGGCTTTTCTGTCCCGCTAGTTGATAGCCGCCAAAACATGCTCTCCTTTACCACCATAACTATTTTGTGATGATAGCCTGCGAAAGTCCCCAGTACTAGTTGTCAGAAAGGCTGGATTCTGGATTACAATTCTTGGCTTCCAGAAGATTGATGTCAATTGATTAGTTCGCCAAAGCTCGGCTCAAGATTATAATGCCATGTAGCGTTTTTCTTTAAACTTTGAGCGGGAGTGAATACCACAGTTCTGTATCACATGTTTACTATCTGAGGTGAAGTTTTCTGTATAATTGCAGAGAGTGGTCATCATATTTCTTCTCTAAGAACGCATTTTAAGAATTCTGAGCGGAAATTTATTTTAGCTGAGGTATTTTCTTCAAAACTTTGATAAATGTTTTCTTTTTTTAACATATAACCTGAAGTCCAAACTCTTCTCACAAAGACAACACACAAAGGTCGCATATGTATGTGTGCGCAGTCATATGTGGTAAGATAGTTAAGTAGATACATACTTATTATTTTATCTAACTCTAAACTTCATTTTGAAAGATTTTGATCAAATTTAAAAGCCGGCCTTTTTATTTCTATCTTTGCATCTTTAACCCTCAAAGTGTCAAGAGCTCATTCAATCGACCAATATTCTTTACCTAATTTTCATATTTTGGTGGTTGGTGTGAAAAATACATTTCTTTTTTAAATGAATATAATATCGAACCACACATAAAATACCCCGATTTCTTTGTAAATGACACATCTACAGCAAAAGGAAACAATACTGAAAAGCTGAATTTTTATTAACGTTTATTATACTGTTTGTATCATCAAAAGCATATGCAATACATGCCAAATATCCTGACAGAAAAGCTGTATCAAAAACCTGTATGCCTGTTCAAGAATCCAGTTTGTTCTTATTCACCTTGCTTTACACTCATTCCTAATGGTTGGTATGTCAAACCAGATTCAGGAACATTTCCTTTATGTCGCAGTATTTGTTCCAGGGCCGGATCCAGGGGGCTGGGGGAATAAAGGGGTTTTCCGGAACCCTCTCCTGCAAAAGTTATGTACTCGTGAATGTTGATTTCGTTCTATTTTAGAGCCGAAAGAGCCCACATTTTTACTTTCAAATTGCAATATTCATCCGGAACGCAAAAATTAAGTGTCTGTGTATGTTGCTTTTGTACTATTTAAGTGCCTGGAGAGGCCACACTTTTACCTTTAAAGCTTCAAGGGGGTAAAGCCTCTTTGAATAGAAGATTCTGCGATAGCTTGGAAAACCAAAACGTATATTTAAAAAGGGTGGACAAACAAAGATTTGCAAAGCCCCATCTAGATCCAGTTCCAATCAAGTCCCACCGATTTTCTCTAGAAAGGAACTCAATCCAGCTAGCTACATAAGCCTACTACAATGTATAACCAGTCTTTAATTGCTTTGGAAGGTCCGGAGCGGTTTTTTAAAATCTTATTTCTGAAGACGACCAGACCATGCTGCCTAGATCTGTTTGTACCGCTCTAGATCTCTAGCTTGTCTTCCCTTCCTTTGAATAGATTTGGTTTCTATACTTTATCTAGAACATTTTCATTCAAATTCAAAATCCAATCTCTCCCCTCTACTCAGTCAGGCGGTCAATGTATGAATTTATTGCTGTATCGAACAAAAAAAATCTCCTTTGAGCAGATGAAAAGTAATTAATAAAAACAACAAAACAGCCTTTACTGTTTGCATATTTGTAGATCACTTTCTTTTGTAAACTATTTTTGCTATGTTCTAGGTCTAGGCTTGAGAAATCGCTAGGGGCAGGCGGGAGGTTGGATTCACTTCAGTCATAACTGTAAGGATTTGTGAGGGAGGGATCAAACAACATATTGTGTAAGAAAAACCAGCTTAAAACTTATTACAATGGTGCATACAAATCCTTGTCTGCCAGCTTCTAATTGTATTTTCATTACATTTGACAGAGTGTGGAATAATTTCGACAATCGAAGAAAAGAAAGTCGTGTAGACGTCAAAACTAAAGAGGCCTGTTGAAAAAAATGCCAGAATAACATTTAACAATGTAAAATTTTGTTAAGAATGGAAAAAGAGCAGAATGGGGCGAAAGGTCAGTAAAATAGAGATCAATGATAAGAAGGAAGAGAAAGAAGCGTTTCACAGACAAAAACACGTAAGTAAAACTGATTTGGGTTTCAGTAATTATATTAAGACGGACTAACCTCCACGTGGCTGCAAGGAACCAAGGATCACAAACTAAAAAAGGAAGTGTAGAAAAATAATTCTGAGTAAAACTTAAGAATGAGATTCCTTCAAAGGTTGAGTTTTCCAGTTGAAATGTAAGCATGAAGGGAAAAAAAGAACTATGAGACTTTCCGAAATCTACAACCAAAAAGAAGAAAAATGAAATAATAGAGACGTAGGTTTTGAGAACCACTGGGACTAAAGCAAGGACAGAAAAATATTTCCTTGTGACCTGGCTGCTACACTAATGCGCTTTCCCGTTTTCTGGCTTTTCCTTCCGTTGTACTTCTCCCCCCGTGTGGCTGTTGAAACTACGGTTTCTTTCACAATCCTTGACTACTCTAGTGAGTTTCCTGTCGGAGAGCAGACCTCAGCTATAGTAATCTTATCTAGAGATATTGCTGAGGGAGTATCACATGTTCGCATCAAATGGAATACGCACTCGGCGACAATACAAAAGCTCAAGGCAGCTATCGGTTGTTCAAAATCACGTGTACAAGGCAAAAGCAGCTCAAATTGCAGATTCTCACACAAAAACACCCTGAGAATCCCCGCCATTTCCAAACCTGAATAATTTCATAGAATTTTTTTTTTAATTAAGTTATTGAATTGTGCCAGTTCGTTCGAGGATTTTGATATCTGGTGTTAAAAAAACAACAACAACAAAAAATCGACTTTACTTTCCAGGACAAAACATTGAGGCTGAGGGCCGTTTTTTTCTTTTTACCTTCCACTAAAAGCAAGAAAAAGAGCCGGAACAAACCAGGCCTGACAATATGGTGCACTGGATATGAAAAATGAGACTACTTTTTATGTCTCCATTTCAAGTAATGCTATTGAAGCTGACGACTTCAATATTCAATGTGGTGAAATAGCAACTACTGATTTCTGGTTTATAAATCTTGTTAATTATTATCTATAGAATTGAATCAAAAGCTTTGAATCAATGTACCAAAGGTGACAAATATAGCAGGTGAAAGAGAATTTACGTCGTTATAAAAATAAAAGTTCCTTAATATAATTTCATTATAACTGAAGAGGTTTTGATCTATTCAAAGCTATATGTGAAAGCCACATTCAAATGAAAGAACAACACAATCCTAATGAATGAGGCATTTACAAAATCAGATGTGATTTTTAGCTTGAAGTCTATTGCGACATTACTATTAATAAATATGAAAATATATACAAATATGGCAATATAATTCAATGCTTTCATGCCAAGCTAGTTCCCGTTTAATGCAAGAGCTAGCACCATTATCGTTTCCCTTCACGTCCAAATTCTGTGAGTGACATGGGATGTGCCTCTCATCCGGTCCATTTAGCCTGTCCAACCTGTGACAAGAAAGGCCTTAATGCCTCACCCAACATTCATTGCGCACCGGAAATGGAGGTCGGCGCCTCGTTCTGGTATTCTGGCTGCCCACCATTTGTGTGCGTCCACATCGAGGCTTTAATTATACCTTATCGACAAGCTATAGAAGAGTGAAGATAGATTGCAGCAAATTGTGGCAATAGGAGTTTAAGATGTGAGGAAATTTTGAAGGGCCGGAGTCAGGATTGGAAGAATGTACCTCTCACATGGAATTTATGAAAAAAAAAGCTAACTTTTGTTTATCGTAGCTATTGGTTACAGATAATATTTTTACAATCGTTGTGAATACAAAACTTTTTTCGGCTTATTTATTTATTTGTTTTTAATAGAACTGTTTTAGTATTCTTTGAATAAAATTTGGATTGGATTAAAGTACAACCCGGGAAGAGATATAAAGTACTTTTTTCGGTCACTGGATGAAGGAAAAATATTTTTGCGCATCATTTGACCAATAACCCATAGTTAATTATTCATTGTTCTTATTTTTATTCAATTTTCTGTGATTGCATTTTCTGTTTATAAACTAGGTTGTCGAAGGTACTTAATATTCTCCTTAAGTTTTTATCATAACTTTATTGTAATTTTGATACGTTTTTTTTCCGACAAGACTGAAAAGAAAAATCCTTCTTTACAATTCTTTATTTCTTTTCCTTGTCGGACAAACATGAATCAAAAACTCATCTGCCTTAAAAGTTGAATTCCTGAAAAGAGCAAAAATATCACTAATTTTGTAAGTGTTTGTTACAGAAGGGAGAAAGACTTTTAAAAATTGATGTGTTTACACATAAGAAAAAAAAAGGCCAGTTCTGTGAGATCTCGTCAATTATTAGATTGTTGTGCTTCTCAAACTATTCACGCTGAGAACTCATTTTTCACGTTGCTTTGGGGCGAGAGGAGGGGAAACTTATCTAATCACAACTTTTGCTTCTTTGTTCTTCATACACATAATATGCTATAGTTTGATAAATGAAAAAAAGAACCATATATTTAATATTTAGTTCAGATTAATTCGGCTATCAGAAATGTTATTTTTATAGGAAGGTAGAAAATGGAAGACGGAGGTAGGAAAAACGAAGAAACAATATAAAAAAGAAAGAGAGAGAGAGAGAGAGAG
>BLXT01006766.1:234136-249766 GCA_019648995.1 Plakobranchus ocellatus | reverse complement strand
TTTTTTTTTTTTTTTCGCATAAAACTTGCCACAGTCACAAAAGAAAAAATTAACCCCACCAGTTTACTATTTGTGTCGATTGCTCATGGTAGTGCCAGCCATCTTGAATTTTAATCATTTAAAAACAGAGTAATTCCTTCACACTTTTAAAATTTCATGCAGTGTGTAACAACAGCAACAAAAGTATTTTGAAATGTTACAATTTACCCGAATTTCCAGATTTCTACAAAACAATGCTGTACATTATTGGAAGAAAAAAAAATGTGATTGATGTCATTTTCAAGTTCCCTTGAATATTGGTAATCTAAATTATTATGAACTCTGAGGGATTTGTTTGCATGGAATTGGAATATGCAAAAAGTGGAAATGATTTTTTAATACTAGTCATACGTCTAAAAAGGTTATACTCCTCCTATCCCTTTCAATTATAGTAAATTACTCTCACTCAGTGTAATCTGTTGTAGGCTTACACATCAAATAGTAATCTTTGACAAAGAAAGCTTCATGCAAGTTTGTCCAAAAGTCAAAGATAGTTGATTATGAGAGTTTAATACAAAGCTTGAAGAGCAACAATTCTTGTGTAATTGAAAGGTTAGATAAATATTATTATACTGAATACTGAAAGGTATTATTGGTATTATTTTCTACAAAGAGCTTGAAGAGCAAAAAATTGTTATGTTAATGAAAGGCTAGAAAAATTATCACAGTGCTGAAAACAAAATAATTTTTGTGTATAAATTCCAGTGGAAAAGATTAAGATAAAATTATGTTTTTATGCAGAACATCAATACAAAAAATAACGATATAAATGAATGCACTGCATTCTATTTCTTTCTTGTGCCCTTTCTTTAACACCATTCATACACGTTTGAAGAATCTGTTATCTTCTATTGATGAGGGGGATTAGGCAAAAATCCTCCTGATGCTCAATAGAGCTAACTTAAAATTTTTTTTTTTTTTTACGGAGGTGGTCTGTTGCCAACTTATTATCTGGAATTTTTCGGAAGAGACATTTAGTCTTCTGAGACAAAAATGTATTTATTGTAAAAAAAAAAATTTTTTTAAATGCATTGAGTGGCAAACATTCCAAATTAAGCATTCCAAACTTTAGATCGCCCAGCATAACCAATAATACAAATGAAAAGGTGGATTGCTGATAGCACAGACTTGGGTTGATAACAACTTTCTTATACCTTAGTAACACTTTGATGGTATCAAATTCATCCCTTGGAGAAAGTACCAGTTTGATCTATTCTGTTGTAGGAATATAAATAGAGGTTACTCATGTTGTATGAAAATACTCTTCATAAAATAAAAACATAGATGTAGGTCTAGACATTGTGTCTTTATCTTTTCCTTAGTAATAGTAGTAGTGATTTTTTATTTCAGCAGTCTAGTGATTGAAGTGCTTTTTTTGTAAGGTATTTTTTTATTTTGAAATCATAATCATTTGAGCTTTTAATTTGATCTAACATTTTTCTTTCGCTTCCTTGTCCATCTTAAGTTTTTAATTTTAATGGTCTGTCAGAAATGAGATACATATTAATAATTCGCTCTGAAGTTGATGTCAAAAATAAGATAATTAACTCTACTCTGTATTTCCCTATTTTTTTTATGTTGACAAGAAACTACATGCATGTGATGTTTGAAATACCCAATGTTGTGATATAAAAGAAAAAAAAAAATTAAAGTTGTTTCACAGATTGGAATTCTTTATCCACTTTTTTCCGTCTCCTGTGAGTGCGATGTTTGGTGGGCAAAACTCGAGATCAGAAACCTTAAAGGAGAAATTTTTGTGAGAGTTAATATATTATAAATGCAAGTGTTTGATCGCTGGTGAGAACATTTGCATGAAAGAAGCCACTGTACCTGTGTCAAGGCAAGTGAAGAAAGAATGATTATGAACTATAGTATTACTATTTGTCTTTTTCATTGTGAACAGTTTAGATATAGACTTTTCAAAAGATTGTTTGCATCACATCTTAACTCAAACTACACTGCACTCCAGATACCAATGTAAAGGACTATCGGTATTTGTTGATATCAGAGAATGCCGATAAATCAAAACACAAAGGCGGTGAAGGTAAAAGGCTGTCTTGCTGCTTATAACATAATCTCTCTGACTCGCTTTTCTTCTGTACCAAGTTTTTTCCAGTGGGAATGCTTAACGAAAATTGCTTTTCTCTGTGGTGTGTGTTCACTGGGATGTAAGAAGTGGTGAATAAAAAAAAAGTACACTACTAGGATGATGATGAGGAAGTTTCAGAAAAAGATTTCATTGTACTCATCATCATCGGGTAAATGAAAACGATGTATAACTCATCATCATCAAGTGCCTTGCTTGTAAGCGTTGGCGATCATGTCCCTCCACAAATCCCTATCTTTGACGGCTGCCAGTATATCTGACACTTTTCCTGGTCCAAGCCATGTGGCCAATCCATCCATTATCTTCTATCTTTGCCTTCCTCTGCTGCTTTTTCCTTCAAACTTTCCTGTTGTTACCAAATGTTCCAGTTTTCCTCTTCTCATCACGTGGCCCAGAAAGGTGGCTTGACGTTTCCTTATAGTTCTGACCAGTGATCTTCTTTTATTAGCTTCATTCAGAACTCTCTCATTTGTTTTCTTTGCGGTCCAAGGTATCATTGTACTCAGCAAGCATAAAAGTATACCGAGGAGACTATAAAAGATTTAACAAAAGGCCAATATTATAATAAGATGGCAGCTGAACTGCTAGCAGTAGCCAAATGGCGAGCAGTATCCTCCATAGATTGAACACAGACAATACTGCTGCTCATTTGGCTAGGGCAGTGGACAGCATTGAAAAGCACAGAAAAGTGGTTAAATTTGTTAGTTTCTGAGGAAGAAATTGCAAACAGAGGTGCTGAGGCAGAAAGAGCCATAAAAAGTGGGCTGGATCCTGGGAAGTGAGCCTATTCAGTTCCCATAGTCAGAAATAATGTAGAGTAGAAACATCAAGAATAGAAGCCAAATGAAAATTCCCATAAAATGGGGCACTTGAAAGGTTGGCACTCTTACATCTCTTTGATATTGTTATAATAAATATGTATTATATGCAAGCTTAGGATTAAATAAATTAGATAAGATTTTTCGTAATTTGACGCCAGAAGCACCATAGATAATGGCATGAATGTTTTTTTTTAGTAACTTGTTTATTTCTTGCCTAAGTCATACAATCCCTTGAGTGTCGCTCAATAATACCTGTGGTAATGAGGTACCTTACTACCTGTATCCTCGTGACGCTCAATTTATTGCATCAAACTGAAAATATGGGGAAAACCCTGAAAAAGGTGCCTTCATATGGAACACTCATTTATAAACCTAACAAAATATCTTTAAAGCTAAAAGGGAACAATGGATTCTGGCAAATGCAAGATCAGTCTCGGAGCATATTTTCCCTACACCATAACCAACAGAGCTAAATGAGTACATGTTTTAGATTGGCCAGCCTGTATCATAGAGTAGTTTATAGACAGAATTTACTGACTGGTAATACTGCAGCTTCAAACACATTTTCTTCATTAGGGGTTTGGTGAACTTTAAATTAAATATTTTTATATCAAGTTAGATTATATTTGCACAGTGTATATTTAGTTTGGCTTAGGTAGAACTCGTAACCTCACAATAAACATTTTCTCACCATTTTTTTCTTCTTTTTTATCTTTTTTATAAAACTCGTTGCCTTGGTGATGTGATAAGAACATGGAACTGCATAGAACATACTAAAAATTAATTTTCAAATGTAACAGAGCACAATTATTATGCACCGCAATTGCTCCAAAATTTACTCATAAAGCCAGTGTGCTATTTTACACAATTTTACCACATGTATTAAGGGCATTAGAACTAGTGATTTCATTCCCTCCTTTTTTTTTTTCAATTTCCCTACAGATTTTCAAAATCTACCCCATTACTTGTACTTGTGTGGAATTTTGTAGAATTTGAAAAGGCAGAAAATTTGGATCAGTATCAAAACATGATTCTATTTTTTCACATGATTTGACCTAAAGTCCTATTCAATTTGGCTGCCGCACATAACCATGATCAGAAAATAAGTTCAAAATATCTTATTCTTTCTTTTACCTTATTTTTCAAAGTAAGTTTTCAATATTTTGGCATGGGTACAAAAATAGCCTTGGCAGCTTCTCAAGGCTTACAAAGCTCACTCAAAGGAGTCCACGACATGAGAATGAGTTTGCACTGCAAGACGTAATTTTGGACTCACTCAGATTCATTTCCACACACTTAAGTATCCAAAACACATAGTTCATCAGTTCGAGAAAATATTTCAACAAAGCAAAAGAAAATTGAAGCTTCAATAATTACTTTTATTTTGCACAAACATCCCAAAATAAAACAACAATTACTTGACAAAACTTGTCAATATCTTGTGAGGAAAATGTACACTTTTTTTTTTCTGAAAAAGAGAACAAATTTGAATCTGTTGTTTAGTGTCAGAAGGGAAAAAAAATTCAAAAAAAGATTCTTTTGTTTTTTAATTCTCAAGAGAATGATAACATGTCCAGAAAAAACTTTGGCTGCAAATAAAAATTCAGTTCGATGTGAAATAAGTACATATATATATAAAGTTATTTCACTACGAATCAGCCAACATTCCTCAATTGTACAGCCTAGTTCTCATTGACACAAGTTTAGTTTTTAAATTCATACCCTGAAAAAACAGAGACAAAAGGAATGATGGTTTTAGTCTGAGCAGAGTCTTTAGGCGCACTTAAAAGCATTACATGCATCAATAGCAGATTGCAGTTCAAAAATATATAATATATATTAGTAATTCACCAAAACTTTCAAGACCAATGAGAAACAAAAGCCTTTTAACTCACCATTACTCATTATTATAATAAAGTGATCAAATTTACAGCACAGATTTTTTGGTAAATAAAAAAAAATCGATCAATAAAACAATAAGCATGTGAGGTTATAAAACAAGTTTCTGAATATAAAGGCAAAAACATGTCAAAATCCTATAAAAAAAAACAATAAAATAGGATTAAATATTTTGTACAACCAAAAGATTGTTCCACAGTGGACCGGGGCAAGCATACTCAGCTTGGAGTATTTGAGTACAATGTTATGTGATTACTTGTATAAGGTGATCATTGTTTATTTTTTCTTCTTTTTAATGGTTTTTTCAATCTTATTTCTTCTCACACTGTCTAAAGCAGATGCCTTCATAAATCCCTCAATAGCCCTGCTAAGATAAGATATGCTGACTTCAAATAATGGCATGCTTTCTGTATGTACTTCATTCTCACTATCACTGCTCAGCTTTTCTGACTAGTTTTCTTCTTCTTTTCCTTCTTCACAATTTAAAAAAAAAAAAACATATCTAGCACCAGCAAAATAAAAACCTCAGAGATCATGCCTTAAAACCACACTAAAATGAGTCCTTCTGGTTTTGTTTTTTTTTTGTCATAACATTTAAAACGACTTTTCAAATTTCTCAACTAACTTTCAAAGTTGTGTAATGGTAAAAACTTGCTCCTCCAAAGCATACCACCATTAAAAAAAAAACAAAAAAAAAACTTTGCTTTAAAAGAAGAAAAAGAAAAGCATGTTCAACAAGAAACTATTTCCCATATCTCACTCACTACGACTGGTCTTAAGAAAGATTTTTGTTAAAAGGTAAAATTGAGCATTCTTAAATTTGGCCAAGTGCTTACAAAATAAATTTCATTTTTCACCCTTAAAAAAAAAAATGAAGCAAAAACATTATTTTTTTTAATTCATGACAAAGAGAGTTCCAATGCACGTTTTTATCATTGTTACAAACTGCTTCAGGTTGTGCTAAAAAAAAGTTCTTGAAACTCATAAATCTTTAATTTCTTAGTGTAAATGCATTCAAAATACAAAATAGCATCAGTTTTGAAAACCTCTTTGTTGTTTAAATTAACCACGTAATTTTTGCTCCTTACTGTGATTATGCAAATTGGTCATCCACCAAAAATGAAGTTCATTATAGCTTCAGTTAGAGCTCCTGCTACAGCTTGTTAACTAGTCATGAATTATATATCTTTTTTCACCCTGTAATTGTTGTTCTAATGAGTATATTCATGACAGTGATGAAAACAAAATGAAATGATTTTGCAACCCACCATTCGGCATTTGCTGATACATGATAAATGAAAGGCATGGCATTCTTTTTATTTTCATCCTTTTTTTCTTTTTAAGGGGAGGCAGATAATGCTTTAGGTTATTGCTCATATAACCATTTGAATCGATACAAAAAAGGCAAGGCTTTCCCACTCTAGAAAAACCAAACGACTGATATTAAGCCGGTTCAATTACTAAGCTCAATCAAACACTTGATGAGTGTTATCCTTACGTGCAATTTCTTATTCCTTTGTGTATCTGAAAATTACACAATTTTAATCAGGAATACAAACATTTCATAAACCCTCTTTATTACTAAAACAATTAATGCTGATTGCCATCGCTGCTGAAAGTAAAATAAATGCCTTTCTCAATTTTCACAAAAAAAAAAAAAACTTGAATCAATCAGGACTTTCAATAACCTTGTCACTTTACCTTCCAATGGGAAAAAAGATTTCATAGATAACCACTGGTGCTTCACTGGCACCAAGTTAGAAACAAGCGTGTTCACAAATTTGTTTTAAAGAAAAAAACAAATAATATCCCGGTACTAAAAGGCAATGGTAAGCAAGAATTTTTGGTCACATGTGGCAAATTGCAGGCTAGAAATCAAACAGTTCTATCTCCCTCTTTCTAATACATAAGTCAGAACTTTTAAAACTCTCTGCCAGCAAAATGTCAAAGTGAAACTTTTTTCTTTTTTTTTTAATTGTCAATATTTGGCAAAATATGGCTCAACTAGCAACAAAACAAAAGATTTTTGGTTTTAGTTTAATCTCTCCTAGCTGTCTTTTTTTTTTTTTGCAGAAGGCAGGCCAGATCTGTAGACAAACACAACCATACATCATGGTATCTCATGATGGCAGTGAACTCCTGTAAGCAAGAGGCAGGCAGGCAGGCAAGTTGATGCTTGGCAAGGAACAGGTGGCCCTAAGATTGAGAGGATGCCCCTCCTCCCTTCAAAGTGTGCAGCATCTGGCTAAGTTGGTCACTGCCTAGATCGGATACAACACTGCCTTCACTGCTGTTGTCTGGTTCTAAATGGTGCAGAGAACAAGAGAAAAACAAACCACAATTCAATGGCAAAGATCGAAAATTATATTGTTAAAATTTATTTTTCTCTTTAAACAGAGATAAAAAGAAGCCAATGAGTTAATTTTACTTTGATTGCTTTACTCTCCTCACTTTGACATCTAGAACTACATGTTCAGTGGGGTCAGCAGTATTTGGCAACAAGGAAACATTTGTCTTGAATAATTATGTTTACTTTATTATTGCACAGGATATAAAGTAAAGTCTTTTAAAATGATTTTTTAATCTTGCCTATTGGCTAAACAAGTGAATTGCTTTGGAATAACGACTTATGATTTAATTTCCTAGTAAAATCCTCAATGACACTGACCGACACTCACCTATATAAGGTGTTTCATCATAAATTGAGCTTTTGCGCACAAATGTCTTGCGTCTGGATGAAGGTATTCTTAAGTCCATCATGCCATCACATGCATGTTTCCACAGAGCTGGAACGTACAATTTGCAAAGCTTTAAAAGCATTTTTTTTTTATTTTAGAGAGAGGAAAAATATTAAGATCTAGCAATCTAGTGAAAAAAACATACAGAAAAAGACAATTTTTTATTATATTGCTATTATTGTCCTTAAGGGATAAAAAAAAACAATCAAACCAATGTCTATATATCAAATTACATAGATCTTTACAAAACAAAACACAAATTTGAGCCAACTCTACTCCCACTTACACCCACCCGCAGAGACATGCTGACACTTATATCACACTCAGTGTTGACAATGGCCAAGGAATGACATTTTTGTGTGTGTGGGGCTGTGCAGATCTATATAGCCTGGAGTAATTTCCTTTTTTTTTTTTCACTGAAGCCCAGAGACAGCCGTGTTCTCCTCACTAACCCCAAGGTTGATCAAATTAGCACTCCATGAATGCAAGCCAAGAAGAGAAAAAAATCAAGGCTTAACATCTAAAGGACCGGCTTTGCCACCCTAGAGTTGCCACACCCAAACCAGAGCTACCACACCCCTGTTCGACTAACAGGACCAGAGTCACCACCCCCATTTCTAGAGATCTATGCCTTTAACACCAATAGGGATAAACCTATAATGGAAATCCTTTGTTTGTATACCCACGCCTGCAAATTGGTAACGAAAGTGTTTACTTTCAACTGGGCTGGAAAAGTTCTAGATTAAGAATATTTTGGATTGGAATAACGTAGTGGACTAGCTGTCGCGAGAATACTTGTCACTGGTCCTTTATGGCTGGATCTTTTTGGCAAGAATACTCGTCGCCAGTCTTTTATGATTTTTTTTTTCGCGAATATTCTCACAATGGTGTTAATGCACCCCTCATTGAGCCCGAGGTCTGGTCAGGTCCAAGCTTGTTGCATTTGAGGTTCACTGTAATATTATTGGTCTCAGCACAGAAGTTATGCCCAAAATGAAAAAAATGTATCTTGTTTTCAAACTGGACTCACCTTGATCCAGCAAGTGCTGCTGAAATCCATCCCACCATTTATTTAAGTCATCTTTAGTGTCTGCTGCAAGAGTGTGATCAAAGATGCCATCAATGTTGACAGTCTTGATTACAAAGGCATGTGGTTTCTGACAGGTAGTTGGGTCTGCATCACTGATTTGTGTACACTGGAAATTACATGGAGGACGAAATCATTGGCATTCATTTTCAGATAATCAAATGATGATTGAAAGGCAGTAGAAGAAAATTTCACAAATAAGCTTTATTCTTAATTATACTAAAGCGAAAGCAATAAACAAGGAAACAGAAAAAACAGAAGCAGTTCATATGTGTTTTATCAAAAAAATGATGATGATATCATGGACAGAAAAAAGTCCAATGAATTGATACTGAAAAAGGCTATTCTTGAGCCATCACTAATTAAAACCATATGACGGAAGCAACTGCAGTTTTTAGGCCACATTTGCGGACACAAGGACTTAGAAAACTTAGCACTCACTGGTAAGATTGAAGGCAAACACAGTAGAGGTAGACAGAGAATAACTTTTATTGAAAATCTCAAGTCATGGGCCATAAGTAAGGGCAACAACAACTACTTTATAAGGTTGACTGAGAACAGATTCAAGAGGAGGAACATGATTGCCAATGTCTGTTCCAGACAATGCATTGAAAGAAGAAGAAAGTAAAAGCTCAAAAGATCAATTTCTTTTAACATTCTACACCATTTATATTCAATGCTACAACGAAACATATTAAGTAGAAACTTTTTCCAATCCAGATTAAAACAGCTATTTACTTACTCCTTTTCCTTAAAATTCTGCCAATTAGCTGGGACAAAAAATAGAGAATGTTCGAGTGATGTCTTTACCTTAGTGACTGGAATCGTAAGTAGTGGCTGGCAGACTTCAGCATCGTCCTGGCATGCCCACAAAGCCAACTGGAGGTTTTTCAAGCAACACCAGTACTGACGCCACTGAGGCAGGTCTTCACCTTCCTGTTGGATCAACAACAACAACAGCAGTATTGTCATAAATCAAAACATCAATTTGTTTCTTTCTTTTCTTTTTTTTTAAACTGAAGTGCTTACCTTGCAGGAAACAAATGTGAGCAATGATGAAATAAAATGATAACTTTAAGGAGGAAGAAAATGTTCATGACTTTAAAAGCATTTTTTTTTCACTAACTCTTTTTCTTCAAGAATTTGGAATTACTCTTTTCAAAACTAACTCTTTAGACATTTTTTACAAAATCTTTCAATACTCTAACCAGAGAAGAGTAGAATACATTGTTTAGCAAAAAAAAAATAATCAAAGTAAAATAAAACAAATGACTTCAACTGCAATGAATTCAAAGTGTTTGCCTTCAAATTCTAGTTTGTTTTTTTTTGTCAATTGAAATCATCCCTCTCAGTTACAAGTTAGATAGAAGGTAAAAGATACAATGGTATGTGTGCATATTGTATAATACACTCTGTTCTATATCAGAAAGGTCGAAAAGCATAGAATGATATGTGTGAGTGAATGTTGTGAACTAGAAAAAGTGTATAAGATACAATAATATGTGTGACTGTAGTACGCTAATTGCAGTTTGTACTTCACCTGTAAGTTGAGGAAGCCGGAGACGGTGGGTTGGGTGAGACAGTGGGGAAGAGCAGCCACTCGACAACAGTAGTGTCCGAACAGAGGCAGCTCATGGACCTGACCATCTACAGGTGGTGTTTGGATAAGAAAACAAGTTAGTCGGTTCAGCTTGCTACATCATTTACATTAAAATTCAAAATATCAGCTGCAAGATACAGTTGTTTTTTGGGTTTTTTTTCTTCGTCTTTTAGGCTAAAGTGTTTTATTTTTAACGAATATTTAGATGTGAGAATATGAGCAGCAAATGATTTTTGATTTTTGTTTAAAGAAAGGGAACTTGTATAAAATCATATCTTACTCATTGGCTAGGAGTTTCAGTCACTTACCCGAGTTTGACTCTAGCTCCAAGTCAAACGTCTTGATTGAATTATCAACATCCGAAAGATGGAGGGATCCTTTGGCCACAAGCTCAAACTTGGGACCCCTAATGGAAAACATAAAGTTATAACTTCAAACATCATTAAATGGATCAGAGAATAAAAACAATTTGAATAAAATATTTTTTTAAACTTCCAGAGTGTTGGAGCAAAATGTGTTCATGATAATAAGCCTACTTGGTAGGTGTGATGATTGCAATCTGATGGACACGAGAACAGATGGCACATGATGGTGACAAGAAGAACAAATATGAACAAATGCTCTTTATAACATACTGTGTATAAAACCTAACTTACATAAGAGTGAACAATACTTACAAAACCATGTTTCCAATGACATCTGAATCATTCTGTGGATATTGAAGAAAAATAAAACGTAAACATTAACAATCTAATCACATTTCTAGTGAGGATATTCAGCACATTAACTACTTCTAAAGCTCAAATTAAGTGAAAGTGCCATAAGATTAACAGAACAACAATAGGATGCATAGAACAACATCAATATTACTGTTGCCATATCACTCCTCAATACTATATATCATTGCTTAACACAGCACAAGCTTTTCTTTTCCCCTTAGGAGAAATTGAGAAGAATCTACACTAGTAATATATCTACTGGTACATTTTAAAAGCTGACGAAACTTATCACAAACTTACCAGCCCAGACAGCCGCTTGCCGACGCTGCGTCCGACTGAGCCAGAAATGTCATTGATTTTTTTCCTGAGTTTCTTGGGAGTGTTGCTGACGGAGAACTCCTCATGCAGCTTGTGGCAGTAAACCTCAAGCTTCATGTCGAAATCATGAGGGACTTCATCACTACACGGCAAAAAAACCCAAAAAAAACAGAGCATAAGTCAGCACTTTATAATATCAACTTCAAAATGCACAAAAATAGATATGGAAACTGGGGAATAAAACACTCAACATCATAATTAAGTGTCAGTCATTTATTTATGTAAATCCCCAGACACTTAATTATGATGTTGAGTGTTTTATTCCCCAGTTTCCATATCTATTTTTGTGCATTTTGAAGTTGATATTTTGTTGATATGTCAATTAGATCTGGAGTTATGAAATCTGAAAGGAAAAATTGAGTGATAATTCAAACACATATTTTGGGGTTTTTATTAACTTTACAAGAGCCTGACACAAAAATTGTGCAAGGAAATTTTAATGTGTTTTCTCAGATTGTCAATTATATGTATGCTGTTGAGGTAAACATATCTCTATAGCACATGCTGAGCTCTTGCCATTTCCTTGATAATATCCTGGCTGATAAATTCACATTAATCAGAATACTTCATGAAAAAGCAACTCTATTGTTATCAAAGAATAGAGTGCGGGTGGATAGTGATAGATTAATGTCAACCCTGTGTTAAAAATATCAGACCTATCACATGATAGTTTCCATACGTGTGAATGAAGCTTCTAGATAAGATGAGTTTTATTTCAAAAGAGTATGAACCTCTAAGAGAATGAGCCTTTACAAAAATCCCCTTCCATTTCATTGTGGTAGTACGTTGAGCAAATGCAAAATTTAAGGCCAGGATATTGCTGGATTTAAATATTAAAAAAAGGAGTCGTTTCCTGTTCACTTAAGATAAAAAAAACATTATAAGATAAATTACAAACATGAAATTTTTTTGGGTGCATATATTTATTTGCAAGCTTTCTGCATTGCAATTACAAAGATAAAAATCATCACTGAAACTTTAAGGTATGTTTGAAATCAAAATTGCAAATCATATTTTCTCATGTTGTGAGATAAGTAAGAGATTATCACAAAATCAAATGCATGCTCAATCACACAGTTCATAAGAGGCATAATTATAATCTAGCTTTTCCAAATCAAAAGATACTATTAAGTAATAATATCCATGTTAGTTGCAGCATGAAAGGAACACTGTTCTGAAAGCTTATTCCTTTCTCCTACAATTATAATGTTATGACCCTGAGAAAATAGAGTTCCTTTGCGTTGAAAAGACAAGAAAAGGGAGTGGCCACAAAAGAGATACAGTTCACAATTTAAAAAACTTCGCAGTAAGGCAGCTCTAGTTTTATCAATGAATTGCTTCTTTCAAGCAATTTTCACCGATACCAAAATCGGCAGAGATGTGTCAGTGTGTCTCATGTTGTGTGCGGGAGAAATGGAAAAACAAGGAAATACTCACAAGAGGACAACGTCATCGAATGTAATGTCTGTCATGGTTCGGTCGACATCCTTTATCATTGATGTGTCATAGATCTCTGTGCCAACCTTCAACATGCAAAACACTGCATACCTTCTGTAGTCTGCAGGGAAACAACAAGTATTTCATAAAATGACAAGCATGGGAGGAAAAAAGGACACAGTCTCCCCAAGTTTTATTCTTTAAATTGTAAACAAATGTTTCAATACCAGGGCTTTCAATTATGTCCAATTTGGTGTACTTTTTAAATAAGTCGTATCCATGCTGAAAGCTTATCATAAATTTCTCATAAAATTTTTAAAATTTGTGAGGGTTTTTTTTAAAAGCTGTAAATATGGATGTAGCAGCAAGCTATGATCTACCTCTTGAAATTTGTTTTTTACATTGCCACCAATTCAAAAAATATTAAAACTTTAGTACATGCTCATTATACCTGAATATATTTACAAAAGCAGTGCTTACTCAGCTGAAGCCACCCGTAAAGAATTCGTAATTTAATTGGCCACATAAAAATTTATACACAATACATAATAGGTCTGCCGTTAAAAAAGAAATCGTTTTTTTTTTAATCATTAATGGTAATTTATTTTCTTTTCAAGATCCACTTCAACATGATGACATTAAGGTGCAGCTTTTAAAGCACCTGTTCTGAAGGCAACTAGATTGTTTTCACAAAGTCTGACATTTTTGTATCATCTCTTACTTACCCCCCTTGTTTTTAAAGTGGTCAGCATCCCTCCACATAAGCGGAATACGGATATCTACAAAATAAAAAAGAAATGTATAAATTGATTTGAAAATGAAAAAAATTTCAATATTATGGCCATACCAAAAAAAAAAGTCCTTTAAAATCGAATCATAAATTAAAAGCCTTTTTTGTTTAATATAGATATTATACATTTTTGTAGTGCACAGATTTTAAAAAGAGGAATGGTGTGGTGTGTTAATTGAATCATTTCTTCTACTACGGTGTGAGAAACGTTTTACGCACAGTATCTTATTAGATCCTTTTAGATTATATACACATTCCTTGCATTAAAACAGCAGGTTCTGCCTCTTATCATTGCAAAGAATTTTTTTTATTTTTTTTTGAATGTAACGATCAGGCTCTTTTCTCACCTGAAACGCTGACTTGAGACCTGCACGGCAACTGATTACCTTCGATAATCCTGCGGAGGGAAACAGTTAAAATCAAATATCTTGTTAAAGACACTCCGTTATAAAGGCTGTGAAAGACATTGAATTAAAAACGCTTTGCTTAGATTTTCATTGGCTCAAGATGACACTGTTCTAAGAATGCCCACTTACGATTGTATTTTTCAAGTGCAATTTAAGTCAAGAAGTCTGGATTGACAATATAATAATAAAAAATATGTGCTTATTAATTATCTTCCGACAAGGAAAACTTATTGGCAAATAAACCATTTTTGTGCAGAGCTTAGAAATTATGTCTGAGTGTAAATAAATTGGCAGCGTGGTGCAAGCAAGTCAGCAAAAAAAAAAAAAAAAAAACCAATAATTGCTTTTAAAAAACGAAGAATGAGAGAGAGATAGATAGACGGAAGAGAAGACAAATCAATGTCTAAACAAGAAAAGTGTCAATGCTGACGAATTTGAGGTGAGTCATGATGACATTTAACTTTTAATAAAGTAAGAATAATAATAAATTATCATCCTAAAATCTGAAAAAAGAAATCTTGCTGTCTGTACAGGATAAATTAAGAACATCCTCCCCTTTCAAATAAAACAAAGTCAACAAGAATCCTACAAGACATTGTTTCGTTTTTGAGCATACCGTCTGTCAGTAACAAGATGATTTCAGGCTTTTAGTCTTCCGTCACGCCAGAGCGTCGGTAACGAGGCTCGAACTCGTGACAGTAAGATCTCTACAAATCTCAGGGCGGGTTTGCTAGCCACTGTGGCATCAACGCCGCCCCCAATTTTTTTTATTTTATTTTAAACAAGGCCTAGCCCAGCGTAGATCTATAGAATGATTACTCACGTTGTGTTGCCCAGGACCTCAGCCGTCTTGCGGCGCTGTAGCTCTGTCATGTAGGCGATGATACGCGTGTTGGAGGAGAGCAGGTTCTTGGCGGCCTCCAGCACCTGGGCCGGGTGTTTGCTGGCCGAGAGCAGGCGGGCCGTGCCCTCGCGCATCTTGATCTCATGGTCTATCTTCTGCTGGAGGTCCGAGTCCTGCACAAACAGGGAGGAATGAGAGAAAGCTCGAGTTTAGAAATCACAAAACGACCGATATTTTTGAGTGAACAAAAACTATCTGTTCTTTAACAGAAATACAGCAACCTGACAGCAGTCCTCGTTACATGGGGGCACTTTTATTTCTCACCTCCATCAAACCTGGTCAAAGCGATAATGGGTGAGATTGCGACTCAATGCTTTTAAAAAGTCAGCCAAAAGCTCAACGGCGATCTTCAAAAACAAAAATTAGACGCTGCCCATTTTACACAGGCAGCTTGGTAGGTTCGCCATGAGTGCCGCGTCACGATGAAGCCAAATTACATAAACTAGATTAAAGCCGTCCGACAAATACAACACTGCTCTTTTTCTTTCCGCATTCCGTAAAAGATCAACGAATATTAACATAACATGTATATCAGTCACTCGCCAGTCACAAAGCCGAATCGCTAATGCATATGATATATATTTGAAATAGAATCACAACTTTAGAAAATGACACTTTGCCTGGCTTTTGTAATCGCTCATGGACAACTTATATTTAAAATAGAATCACAACTTTAGAAAATGACACTTTGCCTGGCTTTTTTA
>BLXT01006766.1:172125-183469 GCA_019648995.1 Plakobranchus ocellatus | reverse complement strand
ATTTTGCCGTGAGTTAAAGTCTTATCCGCATCTAAAGAAATTTGAATGCCGTAATTGTGTTACCAGCTAGCGATGATCCTTGCATGGGCTGGGCTTGAAAATTGACAGAGGAGGAGAAGAGGAGAAAACAAAAAAATCGTGTTTAAGTGGGTTTGAAAACTTAAATCATTAGTTTCTAAAAAAAAAAGCAAAAATAATATTTTTTTCCCCGCAGGATTTCTTTTGCGAGAAACGTGAGATTTAAAGAAACATAGATTAGCAAAAAGCGCCACGCAAAGAACTTCAAAATTCAACGGTAAACAAATTGTTATTATAATCTTTATCAAATTAGCTATATTTTGCCCAGTCCTCATTGATTTTTTTTTTCACGCTTGATTGCTCCAAGTCTCGCTTCGGTGGAAACAGGCGACTTTTCTAAGTAGAGAGCGCAGGGGAAGAGAAAAGGAGAGACAGTATGTGCGTATAAGATTGCTTGATTTGTTTGTGGCTTGAACACACCACAGAAGAGTCCATGCAGATTCGCTCTTTTCTGTGCCACCATGTGTGTGGAAGGGGAGACAGGGAGAAGCAGGAGAAAGAGGAGAAAAAAGAGGCGGAGGCGGAGGAGAACTGGACAATATTCATACAGAATGCGAATACAGTCACACTGCATGTGTCATAAGGACAAACCCATGTTACATATACCACTTCGCGCACCCTCCTCTTAAAATAAAATATTTATGTGTTAAATTAAACAAATTATCAAATTGACAAAAAAAAAAATAAAAGAAGAAAGGAAAGAAAAAAAATGATTTACGAAGCCCTAAATGAATCTAATTTATAGAAGACAAATGCATGAAACACGAAGCGTGATAGAGTCAGAGCCAAACTAGCTCTCCCTCTTTTGGGTTCAAGGGGAGACAATTTGCCTTGACGGGCACCAGTTCCTATGAGTGCGATCATAACGCTCCAAAGTATATCATTAAAGAAATCTGAAACATGCATAAAAAAAAAAATAAATAAATAAATAAACATAGCTGCTAAGTTTGGAAGTTTTAAAAAAAATGAAACACCCTATCAACGTACAAGGTGCATAATATGCTTCTGATTACAAGATACAAGAAAAAAGGATATTATGAATAGGAAAAGAGTAATTAAATGTCTTTTTGCTGAAAATCGGACTTAAGTTAATAACGAATTAACAGGACAAGATGCTTAAAAACTTCCAAAAACGGAACAAATCCGTTTTAAAAGGAACACTTGGCAGCTAGGAATAAATAAATAAATTGGTAAGAATCAATGTTACATGCATACTTTAAGCATCCACGAACTACCTTCTCCAACAATCCCACACTACTCACAGACATAAGCTCCGGCCATACGTGGTGACGGTGGGCCTCGTTCGTGTCAAACACATCATCGTCAGGGTCGGCGACATGATTGCCTGTTTCCGCCATCAAAATCCACAGCTCACAAACCCACACTTACAATAAGTTGACCCAGTCTTGCAAGAAGCGTTTAAAAATGCATGGGGATGTGTAGGTTCTGTAACCGTATACTGTACAGCATGAAACTTTCAACTGTTTGTGTAGGTTCTGTAACCGTATACTGTACAGCATGAAACTTTCAACTGTTTGTGTAGGTTCTGTAACCGTATACTATACAGCATGAAACTTTCAACTGTTTTGTCCACTGTCCAGTGTCCCCTAGTCCTTCTCTTGGTCGAACACGCACATGATGTATTCATATATATTAACTATTGAGGTCCTTAACGTTGTGTATCACTATTAGATTCATTTGCCGAAAGTTCTAAAGCAAAGCAAGACTGCGAGATCCAATCACTCTTTTTTTTTTAATTAAACAACATTAATGGGAATGGCTCAAGTAAATTATATTCAGCAAAGCGAAAATAATTACATCATAATTGTACAATACACCTTTTAAATTTATGTTTCATACTAATGGATGCTTTTGGCAATCACCACTTAACTTCATTAATTTATAATTATAATATCATTTTACAGAAGCCTAAAATACATCGAAGTTTCCTGGTAAGAAGTGTGTAACTCCACTTTTGATACTCTCGAAAATACGGCAAATGAAAAATTTAACACCCTTTCAAGAAAACAAAAAAAAAGGAACCTTTTGATCATGAAGTAATAAGCTTTGACTGCAGAACAATTATGAACAAATTATCGCAGAAACTTGTTAAAAACTCGAAACATAATGAACAATAATAGGACGCTCATAGCTCTCCACGTTTAACCAACATAAAGCTATTTATAGCAACTAACTTTACTAATCTATACCATGTGAGAACTCTAAACATTGAAGAGCCTCGCGTCAAGAAGCTAGTAATATAATAGAAATAAAAACAGAGAAACCTTCACCTTGCGTTTGATTTCTGGTCAGAGCTTGAGCGGAAAATCGGGCCGTAACACTTTAAAAAGTGAGGAAAATATCGTTAGAGTATAATACCAAGAAGACAGACAAACCAAACATTGCCCTTTTCTTGTACAAATGCATAAAACTCGTTAATTCATTCCGTGTTTTTGCAATGAAAACTTCAGCCTGTACGCCTCAGTCTACATTGTGTTTCCAGACTCTTATCTCTACATAGAGAAAAATCAACAATTGTAATCAACATGGTGTATCAACCATAGGAAGTTGCTAATACATGTAAAACAATAGCATATTATCAAACCACACTTGACACAGCGAGCGAGGTGCCGTACAGACCATTACAGGAGGTAACGATCTCAGTGTGTGTGCAGCACTATCGGTATGTCCTCTCGGCAAGCTCCTGAACAAGCAAAAACAACATTCCAGCCAACACTAATGGCATTTAATTACAGACGCTAGGAAAGTAACTAACGTCCGTGATTGAGGAGCTGGCTGAATCAGCTGAACTTCCTTTTCATTCAGTTCAAATAGGCGCGACTAAAAAAACACAAAAGCGTTTGGCCCTCATACTGTGCTGCATATTTAATAACATCAGTGCCGCTACAGAGATCTTTAATTTTTCACAGGATTTTTTTTTCAACGTGTTTTTTAAATGGTGCTATGGAATATATTTCCTTGTCTTAAAAAAAATGGATAATTTTTACTTTAGACCAAATTGAATAAAATGAGAATGAAAACGAGTCGAGAGGTTTTCACAAATTATGTAGAATACTACTTAGCTAATATTTTTTTTTATACTGACGAAGACAACATGGCGAGACGTTTTCATGTTTATTTACTACCATTTTGCTTTGAAAGAACCGTTTAGTGTTAACATAATCGGCAGCTGTTTACATTATCTTTACTTTATATAACATAATAATTTATTTGCCATTGCATCCTTGGACTCCTAGATGTTACATTGTTTCTCGTTGTTCATGAGTTGTGATCTTGCCCGTTTACAGTTATATCATCATAAATTATAATACAACATTTCAGGTTTTAAAAGCACAGCCCAAAGCACAGAACAACAGCAATTCTTATCTCATACTTGTGTATATTTTCAAAAGAAGTAAACACTTACCGATAATCTAAGCATTATCGACTTCCAATTAAACAAGAAAATCTATCTCGTTACAATAAACCTTCATTTCAAGCTTAGAAGTAGTTCAACCATAAACTAAAAATTAAAGGCCACCACCGCATAAACATCAAGTCAAGTCACTCAAGCGATACCGCAAGCCCACAAGCCTAGCGTAGTTTATACACAATCACATATCACCTCCAAATAACGATCAGGCTCGTAATTAATCAGTATTGATTTCATCGTTTTACTACGGCCTGGAAAAAAAAAACAAAAAACATTACGCTAGCGAGAACCATTAGCATAATACGGTGAAGGAAAAAAAAAAACCCACAAGATATAAGGATCTGTGGAATAAAACAGCGTAGTAGCACTGCCAAAAGTAGAAGCACCGGCTACGTCTGTATAAATCGTGGGCCACAGGACAATAATTGTAAGTGGTGCGAATGATATGTACATTTGTAGATGTAGTGGCTGAAAGAAAAACAACCCTAATTGGTTGCATTTCCTTGTGAACATCGAGACTGAACTTCCTTCATGATTACTTTCCCTGTCAACATGAGGTTCACTTTTGTGCCCATTTCCAGGGAAACTGTAGAGTGACATAACGTGCTGCTTTTTCCAACTACTCTGTCTCTGTCAGCTTTGTTGAAGACTCGACACGTCATGTACCAGGCATTGTGCCCTGCTACAAGTAGCGGCTCAAGTGCTGCACTTAACGAACTCCTATCTTTACATTTTTCGGTGGCAAAAAGAGGCACACGATTGTCCCCCTTCAGGTGACTCTTTTTCGCATCTCGGTCTCTCTTGTCATCTTCTTCAGTGACTTTATGCAACGCTTCTATTCTTTTGTCTTTCCCAAAACTTTTTATTCTGTCTCTCTTTTTCCGCCTTCATTGCATTTCCATTCAAAGTTGCGCCTTTCCCCCTTTCCCTTTCCATAAACGAAAGACCAAAGCTTTTCTCAGTTTCTGAAACTCTATTGCTTTAGAGGGGTGAGATTTTTTTTTTCTTTTTTTCCATCCATACGCGAACAATATTTGCTTTTGTTTTAAGAAAGAAGCAATACAATGAATAATAAGGAATATGTGTATTTTCATGAGAAGCAAAACACCAAGTCATGTAGGCTACTTATGCTTCGTGAGTCATTCACCACTTCTATTCTAATCTAAAATTAGGTCTACAATTACAGTGATGTACTTCACTTGTGTGTAAATCTTTATAGTGAATTAAATGGGGAATCAGTAACACAGATTTCTTACTTTTTCTAAGACATGCGGTACTGACAACATGAAGAAAAGATGGGAGATTAGTAAGGTAGGGGAAACAAAAGAAGAGAAAACATAACACACACGCAGTCTTTTTTTTTTTCTTTGGATTTAGCAAATGTTGAATAGATTCGGAGTAAGCTGAATTTCTTTGTCGTCATTGCGAGTACAATCTCTCTCTCTCTCTCTCTATCTATCTCTCTTTCTTTCTCACTCGGGAAAAGGAGGGAGGGGGGCTGATGGTGATGTAGTTTATAAACATCTGAAGGAACCTTTCTCGGATGGACTCGAACCCGCTGTGGGCCAGCCCTGAAGAGTGATTAAATAGCGCCGTTCACGATGAGGCGGACCTGCTGACGCCTGTAGACCTATACTATTCAAACAATTCCCCTCACACATTCGCGGTCCAGTTGAGGAAAGAGCAGATTTGAACATATCGCGAAGAAACTTTCTGAGAGCTGAAGTATGTGGCTAAACTGTCCCAGGCAATTCCCTGGTTTCTCAGTCTCAGGGTGAACGTATGGATGCTTAGGTTTCTCGGACATATCATTATGTCTTTAGAATGTTGAACTTTAGACTGTGGGATCAGGCATAACACCAGGATTTTTTCTTTAAACTATCAACAGTTATGAAACTATGACTTTAATCATGGCTATTTGGCGTCACACAAGTTTCATATTTCCTTAAAATTGTACTATCATATCCACCAGTGCAAGTCCAGGCAGACAGAGCAAGCACATAGACATCTCATTGGAAAATAATACAATCCTGGAAATGAAAGTTCCTTAAAAGTTGAAATCAAGAGCAGATTTGAGTATTACGTAAAAAACAAAAGTGATGTGAAAGAAAGAAAGAAAGAGAGAAAGACATGGGAGTGATGAGGGCTGGAGAAAAAATATCCGATGTAAGCAAAAAAACGAATGGGAACTCTGATAGTACGAGCATATTCTTTGCAGACACACTCGCTAGACACTGGGACATAAATATAGAAATATTCCTAGTTTGGACCAATCTACCACTCAGAGCAGTGACCCAAGTTTAGCAGACAATTTAAATCTTAATCTTTTAATGCACTTGAGTTATTTTACTAAAAAGGCAATAAGAAAAGCTTACGAGGTGGCTTCTCCAAATAAAGAAAAAAATCTCAATGAATTTTATAAAATTTGAAGAAACTTATCCTTTTAAAGGTTTAAATTCCCCATTCTGACAAAAGTTTCCACAATTACAATAAGAATTATCGAGAACATTTTAGGCAAATGTACAAATATGGAATTTCCCCATGTACAAACAAATTTCAAAGTCTCTCAGAAGAAACTAAACAGCTTAAGCCATATGAATCAGCAACGGTATATACTTTTTTCCCCTCGTCTTTGCCTCCACTTCACCCACAATAATTCCAAGTGAGCCAAAGAGAAAAAGAAAACACTCCGCCACAACAACAAACATAACATTAATGTTTAAACGTTAAGCTTGCGGCTTTCTTTCAACTCGTTACTCTCAATTTCTGTTTAGTTTTCTAGCAAAAAAAAAACGAGTTTGGTGACCAGAAATAATCTAAAGCAGTAGAATTTTATCCTTTGTGTTATGCTACAGGAAAGGGATAATTTTTTTTGAAAGATCGGTTTAAATCTTTGTTATACTGGAAATATATAAACATGTATGTCGAGACTTTGGTTTTAAAAAAAGTTAGCTCAAACATGTAGAAAATTCAGGATACGCCTACAGTGTATATAATCCATACACAGTTGTTGCGTGTATGTTCAACCATTCATCATGGTTCTGTTCAATTCAAAAATGTAAAGAAATAAAACATTTTTTTACTCTTTACAGTGAGAGGATAAATTCTGAAGAAAACTAATTCACTTTTAAACTTAATTTTTAAGGAGTGTAGAAATCGTCTTGGTTTCACAGGGGGTAATTTTAAAAGGAAAATTATAGATTTGCATTCCACCCTCTATGATGATTTAACAGTGTTTCTTTCACTGTACTTTATTTTGGTGGCCTCTCTCACAAGATAACTTACCTTCAGAGTGCGCTGCTCTATGCGCCTTTTCCAAACAGGCGAGTTAAGTCGGCCACTTTTCCTCTTTGGCGTTTTCTGCCTTGGTGGTTTTGGAGGAGCCTTTGGTTTGTTGATGTCCGGGCTCCGAAAAACTCTTGGAGGGCTTGTGAAGTTGTTGCGAATGTTGCAAGTTTCCCTCAGCAAAGCAAAACTGTCATGTTGATAGGGAAGCGAGTAATCCTGAAAGACAAGGTTCATTTTGCAGAAAATAAGAGCATTTGGTGTGTAAAATGTTTTGAACCTCACATGGATAAAATAATACAAAGCAAAGCCATGTGGCATAACATGGAAGACTTTATAATTGTATGCTGCATCAAGGAAGGTTAAGAGCATTAAAAATAAACTACAATCACAATTATACTTATTAAATGAGTGATACCATATCCTTCGACCGCTTTCTAAGAAATTAGCAGTGGAGAAGAAAACCATGTTGACTTTTTTTTTTAAAACAAGGCAATGCTTTAATAAAACAAAAAGCTTTTTATTTTTTCTTTTAATCAATTTGAAGAAAGTAAAAGGGACCTTCATCAAATATGTTTTTCTCAAAACTATCATTTGCCACATATCATCTCATTTAGACTGGTCTCAATAAATGTACATGTGGGCCCATGCAAAAAAAGCAGCATAACTTAAAAAAAAAATATACCAAATAACTGTAAGGCTAAGCCTTGCACAGGCAAGTTTGAGCTTTTCAGCACTGGGCTAACAATGGCATGACTTTCTGCTTATGCGAAAATGTAATTTTAGAATCATTGCATGCTGAGCCTAAGAGCTGTCAGATGATGTTCAAATTATAGAAATGCCATCATACAATTTTCTTTAAAAACATACATCAAACTCAAATTAATTGATATCACAAAGAGAAAAAAACCTCAGATTTTCCCTAATATTTCAAGACAGTCCAAATAAGCTGCCCCTCTCTGTTAACCCTGCGAGATATTAGAGGGCAGTTTTCCTCCTACCTCACATATAATTGAGGTACCTTATCCTCCAAAGCATACTAAGCATCAACAGATTTGTTAAAATTAATTTTTCACAAGTATACCATATTTCTACTTTGATAAATTGAAAAATGTAAAAGAATAAATCTTAAAGTTAGTATTAATAATAATACCTGAAATTTTTTCAGCTTGTGCTTCATGACACAAGTAGACACACGGCGACGCAGGGTATGTTTCACAATGCCTGACAGGGTCGGGCTTTGGTTTCTCAATGCTAACGAAGACGAACCAGCAGAACAGCTGGAGATGTCAGCTGCCACACTGCCACTTGATGTTGATCTGGTCACTTTCAGCTTTTTATCTGCTTTCTTGTCAGGTCCAGAGAGGACTTTGATGTCCTGGGCAGGGGTAGAGAAAACTCAAATGATTGGTATCAGTCAAATATAAACAACCAAAGCCATTGTATTTTGAATATTACTTTCTCTGTTCTTGATGAAATGCATGAGATTTGAATTTTTTCAACAGAAAAAGAAATTTAAGTCAAAGAAATTCTGGGGGAAAAAGGTGAAGTAAACAGAAATTGGAAACAATCAAGAAAACTCATTTGAAACAGTTTGCTTGTAATGCACAAAACATAGGGTAAATTGCAATCATTAGCTTAAAATTAATTTAAATATGTCATCTCTATTCTAGATACAACACTTCAGTAAAAGAAAAATATGAATGACTGTCATTAATTTGATAAATATATTTGAAGATTTAAATATATCGTCGAGCTTTTTGTAGGGCTAAGTTATAGAAAGGGGAGAGGGGTGTTAGTAAGGGGAGAAAAGTTTAAGTCTCAACCAATAATTTGTTACAAAGGAATCTCAGGGTCATCTTCACCCCACCTATCCTTACAAATTAAAATGACTAAAATCTTGTTTTATCCCATTTGAAAAGATGTTTTAATGAGGCACTTTGCAAAAATTACAAAAAGGTCACATATATTTGGACTTTTTCATGAAACGCAATTTTTTTTCTAATTTTAATGTCACCAGTATGAAAAGGCCATCATTAGAAATGACAAGCAAACAAAAATTTTCTTGGTTCAACCCGAAATCATTTCTGTAAAGAGCAAAGATTACAATTTCTCGAGCAATAAACAAAACCTGAAAAGAGCTATGTCAATAACCTATTGTTTGAAGCTAAAAGCTAATCTAAATTACCTTCTTTATTTCATTTCCATGGATGGTTTGCCGACGTTTTTTCAGTGCATGCACAGACAACTGATTGAAATTGAGATGGCAAATTTCATGAAAGCCATTGTCAAGGTCAGTGATTTGCTTGAATTCTTCCTTCTCAGAAGATGGATGACATTCTGCCATGGTCAGTTCTCAAGAGAGCAAAGTAAGAACAGATTTAAGTCAAGCTGTGATCTATACAGATTTGATAGAAAAAAAAATTTCATGCATGGGAGCACATGAATTTAATATGGCAATTCAAAGAAAAAAATGTATCAGTTTTTACATAAACTATAGTATAGGTGTATAAAAACATGGAAATTCAAAGCTGCCTGAAGATTTGTTACTTTCAGCGTTTGACTAATCAAGGGTGTTTAGGAGATGCTTAAACTTTGATTAATCCATTTAATCTCAGACAGCAACATAAAAAGGGTTCCTATGGGTGATTATATCTGTCACTTTCAGCTTCATTTCATATTTAATTCCCTAGTAAAAATACATTCAACCTTTTCTACAATTATTCTAGATCCAATGTCATTTTCAACATTTTTTGGAGAGGACCTGCTGGCTTACACATGTCAAGTAGTCAGTTTCCATTTTTTAAAATGCTGCTCTAAAACATTACATATTTAAACAATAAAAGTAGACATCTGTTTCAGAAGAACCTTCAACGAGTAATTCATTGGCTTTCACAGATATGATAGGTCTATAGATCTAATTCAAAAATTTTGATCTATAGGTTAACTTCATACAAAAAGTATTCTTGCCTCTCTGTTGAATGGGTGATGTCAACACCGTTTATGAAAGAAAGTTTACACAGAACACAGTTTCTTCAGGCCATGGTTGAAATGTTTGTTCTGATAGGTCTGATCATTTTTAGACTGCACCATAAGGTATCCAAATATAGAAATAATTTGACTGTATTGAATTTCTCAATGAACGTACATAACACTAAATCCATTTGCATTATTTGCTGTGGATCAAGAATTTACATATTTTTTACATATGATAATATAGATCTAGATCTTAGATCTAGGCCCCTAGGAGTTTTTTTACTCAATTTCCAACTAATCTCAAGTTGTGTCTGCCAAGTTTTATGACAAAAGTTTTAAACAGATCTCAGTGAAAAGTCTTGTTTGCTCATTTGCCTATATGCCTAGATTTAGAATGATCTAAATCTATATCTAGGTTTAGCTTCTGGAGATACAAATCCGATCATAGTCACACACACACACACACCCTTTTTTTTTCATTTTTATTTTAACTGTTTTCTTCTTCTAAATATCTAGATCTAGGTCTAGATCTAAGTCTAGATCTAGAGGTTCTAGCCACCTTTATCTAGATCTATATCTAGTAGATCTAATCCTAAATTATTTAGATCTAGAGCTAGTCTACATAGATCTAGATCTAGAAATCTAAATCTGCATTTAGATTCATGTTTTAAATTTTAGATCTGATGCAGAAGACAATAAAAATGTAACCTAAAAATTAAGTGCAAAGACTAACCTAAAAGTAGCTCTTTTTTGCCAGACCTCTCCGATAGAAAAAAAGCGGCCTTCTCGTAAAGGTTGAGTTCACTTTTACTCCTTAGTTACATTAAATTTGTAGATTTAGAAGCTACCGAGCATCAAGTTTACATTGTGGGGGTCACTTTCCGACTTTCGACTTCTTTGAGTTTCGCACCAGGAAATGCCAGGTAAGCGGCATGGTTGTTGTGCCACACTTTTGTTCAAAAAAAAACTTTTTTTCTTTTTTTTCGAATAGCTTTTTATTATATGAACGAAATATGTTCAAAATTTCTATCCAGTCCAAAGTTATTTTGCAATAATTATGCATTCTAAATTTATAGCAAGATACACTAACTTGAGGTGCTTCTTTTTTTTTTGTTTTCGCTTTTGTATTAACGAGGATAGGTGAAGCAGACTTAAAATTATGAAAACGGAAAGAATGTTGTGCATTCCCGCATCAGAGTACTCTGTTATTCCCGCACAAGTAACAGTGAGAAAGGGGAAGTAATATAAAAAAATTACGTGAGTTTTTTGTTATTGCTGTTGGTTTTTTTTTAATGACCAATCAATTTGCTTCGTAGAATGCAAGTTTTGCGTTGTTATTTAGGATATACATTTAAAAACGTACGATATGGTAGCAATCGCATGCTTATTAACTTAAGTAGTGAATATGAAAGAAAATAAATCCATATATTTATTTATTTATTTATTTATTTATTTATTTATTTATTTATTTATTTATTTATTTATTTATTTATCCGCTTTCATCTGGATATTACTTTTTATTCTAGCACTGAGATGAAGTGCGATGAGGCAGGGTATTAGTTGTTTTTTTTT
>BLXT01006766.1:107676-122492 GCA_019648995.1 Plakobranchus ocellatus | reverse complement strand
AGTAGACAGCTTGAATCATACATGCTTTATTTTTTTCCTTCCCGTGAATATCTTTCTAGTCTAATAAATAAGATTAAGAAAAGCAACATAATTATGGCACTCACTACACTGTGACTAAGGGAGTGACTGTGTAGGTGAGATCAACTATTGGGATTTTAGAAACTTAAAAGTTAAAGACGTAAACTTTAATGACTAATGAAACAGACTCCTGTACACTAACACTAACAGTAACATAAGATCTCGTATGAAAAGATAAAAAAAAAAAAATCAATATCAGATTACCGATTTTGAAACAGCAGCTGCTACTTTGGCCTAAAATTCTAAAATCATAATGCATGGGTTCATAATTCTAATGTTTGTTTAAAAAGGTAGCCGATATTATGAGGGGCATGAGAGAACGTGAAGAAGAAGATGTTGGATAGAAACATTTTTACATTATTTTATCATAATCTATATAGGCCTACGTTAGTTTACGTGTAGGTAGACGTTTAGGAGATATTTGGATACATAAATAATAAATTATAATAGCATTTAATAAGCTTGGAGATGAGATTCATGTGCTAAGTGAGAATGAACTGACTATGCATGTAGTGTTAGTACTTCTAGTACTACTAGAACTACTAAACAATCATAAAAAGTAAAGACAGAGATAAAGAAACTCAGGATATAGTAACTGATTGAGGAAATGAGATTTCGTTGCTTAGTTGCTTTAATAAACAATATGTCGGTAGAGACGCATTCGGTCGCATTAGGTGGGAGGGCCTAGGTCGCATTCGGTCGCATTAGGTTAGAGGGCCCTAGGTCGCATCCGGTCGTATTAGGTTAGAGGGCCCTAGGTCGCATCCGGTCGTATTAGGTTGAAAAGATGAGGTAATTATTGGAAAGAAAACACTGAAAAATCAGTTTTGAGAAGGAAAGAGGGAGGGAGGTAGAAAGAGAGAAGGGGAAGGAGTGGGCTAATTGATTTATCAACCAATCTATGTGTTTTTTTGTCTCTCTCTCTCCCTGAGAAAGCGAGAGAGAGAGAGAGAGAGAGAGAGAGAGCGGAAGATGGAAGGAGAGAGAAATATGAGAGAGACAAAGCAAGAGAGATGGAGAGAGACAGAGAGAGAGAGGAAGAAATAGATAGATAGATAGATAGATAGATAGATAGATAGATAGATAGATAGAGAAATAAAGTACAAAAAAGAATCCTACCAGCTTTATTTTAAAATGGCATTGTATAAAAAGGGCATAATTCAGTTGTACGGTGTTGTGAAAAATTTCCGCATTATTGTTATTATTATTATTATTATTATTATTATTATAAATTTTTTTTACCGTGTCCGAAGTGAATTAACAAAATGTAAAGTTTAAAACACAAAATTACGTCTTATAAAGTGATAGTGTTATATAGTTTAAAAAGTGGGAATTTTAATTGAATAAAAAAGCAAAGAAAGATAAACTGAAAGCACAAAGCAGCATTAGTCTTAATTACTGCACGTCTTCTAACTCTATGAAGTCCGCAATTACCCAGGAAAGACTAAAAGTAAAATAAACAAATAAATAAATAAATAGATAAATATATACTTAAATAAATAAAAGCCGTTAATCTTAAGTTTTAATTATATTAAGTTAATGATCTTTGATTACACCAGATTTAGTTACAGAAAATGATACGAACGTTTATTGTGATCTTTTCTGTTTGCAATTGTACACGTGTGATGTATGCGCTCTAGTCTAATTGAACATTTGTTGAGCGCAACTCAAAGCAAAATTGGGGTGGAGGAGTGGGGGTGGTAGGTTGGATGAGGGGAGATCAGTTACATGAGGTTATCATTTATGTTGAAAATTGTATGATAATTTCATTGCTACTTGACTGAAGGCGAATGTCGTTTAGGCTTAAAGTTTAGTATACATGTAATAATAATAGATTCTAATAATTTCATGTTACATAATGCATTTCATTAATTTTTTTTTTTAATTTATAACTAAAGAAACATCAGACTCAAACCAGCAAAATGTTTGCAATTATTTCAATAATCTTTGTCGTACTCTGATATTATTTTGAACCAAGCAAAGGACTTTATGAAAACAAAAAAAAAAGACACCTGAAAATGAAGCTAGCACTGCCATTAATATCAATCTTTTTTTTACACATCGAAGAGGATGGCTGGTCAACTCAATGTTTGTTACAGCGCTTAGCAGTCAACTCATGGCCTATCGGTCTGAAACGAAACTTTCTGACTTGTCTCATTCTCTGACAAGATGGCGTTCACAGTACCCCGTGACATCTTATTTCTGTGTCTTTTCTTTCATTCTACTGCTTTGTCAATGGGAAATTGGAACACGAGAGATTTCCAAAGACGAGAGCATAGTTTAGTGAAACCATATCAGGGTGGGTAAAATATCAAATCCAGATATTATAGATCTAGAGTAGTTTAGGGCTCTTCGCACTTTTCAGATGGGCTCGCTAATGATTGATTGATGCCTCAAAAATGTGACATAATCTAGATCTATGTCCCGTCAGGAAGCGTATTACATGTATCTAAATCTAGGTGTCTTATTGTAATATCATCAAAATACTATAATACATCACATCAGAGAATCGAAGCTGCAGTATTTGGAATAAGGCTTTAATTGAGAATCAGTCAGAGGAAGGAAGATGCATTGTTAGATTGATTATGAGCGCAACTAGAGTCTACAATCTAGAATCTAGATCTAGATCTAGGAGTCATTGGGCCTGTTCCCGGATTATCCAGAATCTAGATCTTCAAAAAAGTGAAAGAAGTGCATTCTACGCATACTTCAGGGCACTTTTTCGTTTGTTCCCACCCCGACTTTTTAGAATCTATATAGCTATATTATCCAATAGGAGCAAACGAAAAAAGTGTCAAACTGTGTAGATTTTGTGTGAAAATAATTCTATTTTCATTATAACTTGGCCTGCGACCTTTTCATTTCGTTGATAGCTTATGAACATAGAGGCAGATTGGATAATATAGCTAGAATCTACGCCTATATAAAAAGTCGGGGTGGGAACTTGAACAAAAAAGCGCCTACTTCGGCATCTTATGGGAACAATAGAACAATTTTTGTCTAGGTAAAAGTTCCCAAAATAAACAAAATAGAACGCTTCTAGAGCCTTATGTCTAGGCCTAATTCTATCAGATTAAGGCCCATAAGTAAATCTAATCACCAGTCAATCTAGATCTTTAGACATATAAAATCTAGATTGAGATAAGTTACCTAATGCTATAAATGAGAAATATTATTTTGTTTGGCAAAAAATAAAGACTTCCGCATGTGCATCCAAGAAAAGTAAATTTATGAAAGCCAGACTGCTAATCAACATATTATAAATTTAACCATTTAATATTGTGAAAATTAAAAACAATTTCTTGAGGTCTCTTGCTTTTTATATCTAACTTAATTGGTGAAACAGACTTGATGAATTAAAACTTGGCTGTATTACCCAAGATGGTGATCTAAAGTGATCTTTTTTTCACCTACAATATAAAAAAATATGGTTGTTTTTGGACAAAATCATTTGTAATTATTGACAATTGATGATAAATAAAAAAAAGTGTCAACAGTTGACCAAATTGCCTTCATTTTTTCATTATTATTGGAATATTGCTGTGAGTGTATAATTAGAAGTCTTCCTAGAAAAGTAAACGCTACCTCGGATGGTTGATTTTGAGGTGACTGTAAATTCCTATTGTCTTAATTTCAATTCAAGTACAGGCCTAATCTTCCTCTTTAGGTACTTTGTCTTGACATTTGCGATCATGTTCCTCCACTCAAACCTATTCTTAGTTAACCTTATAAAGTTGTTATCGCTACTCTTACCTATTGCCCATGACTTTAAAAGACTTTCGATAAAAGTTTCTGTCTACCTCTAATGCATTTAGGCCTAATCTTACTTTATGTTAATGTCAGTAGAGTGACAGTAAGTGACAAAAATACCATTACAACCTTTTGAAGTCACTTCATTTGTTCCTCAGGTGCAGGTGTGGGTGTTCCACAATGGGACTTTCTTGGGAGCACCATGGTCACAAACAGTTACATTCGTCTCACCCCTGATAGGCAGAGCAAAGCTGGGGCCATATGGAACAATGTGGTACGTTTATTCATGAACAGTGACTTGAAATAAAGTTATGCACAAAAGAAAAAAGGGAAAAATCCTGTGGAAAAATATTCTCTTTATATAATTTAAGGTCAAAAGTAAGAGTTTATGTACATGTATGCCTCTTTTTAAATTTTAATTTTGAACTAAAATGAAAATGGAGCAATACAATATTTTAAGTTGAAATGGTATTTTTATTATAATTATTAATGCAACTTCATTGAAACCCTTTAGCATTTTAATCCATCATATTGAAAAATGATCTTAAGCTTTTTAATCAGACTTCCTTGGAATACAAATTAATTAATGCATCTGTAGAATTACCAAGTTTGATTCTCGCTACATTCGGGCTGAATTATTTTTATTTTCTAAGTCAAATAGTACAGTTATGGAATGATAGCTTTCATGATAAATTTTTCGTTTTGTTAAATGTCAAATGCTTTTTAAGTCAAATTGCTCTCATCTCATTTTCTTTCCCTCACACCTTGTAAGCAATGCTTTATTCAAAACTGGGAGCTGCATGTGCAGTTCAAAGTGCACGGCAGTGGAAAGAATCTGTTTGGAGATGGTTTTGCTATCTGGTACACAAAGCATCGTATGGAGTCAGGTATTGTATGGACATTCTTGATGCATTAATGACAAAACACTTTATAAAAAATGTACAGACGAAGGGCAAAAACGAAGTATCTTTTCGACATCAGCGTTGCATTTTTTCCTGGCTATAACTGGCTCAAGTGTGATTTATTATGCAACAATTCTTTTAATGTGTAGAAACAATTGAAAGAAAATGTTCATACAAAAAATTAAAAAAATAACAGATCAGAGAAATTTAAAAAAAAAAAGGATACCTCATGGAGCCCTTCACTTGTTAGTATTTCTGATGGTTCAAGATGCTGATTGTTTACTTTGTGTGAAATTTGATATTTTTGTCTTCCTTTCTTTCCTGAATTAGTTAAACATATTAAATTTTGGTTTATGTTTCAAACCTTCTAACTGTATTTCAGCTTTTTTTTGTATTACAGTAATATCATGTGTATGGAGTAACTTGATGTACACCATTTTTGTAGCAATTTTTTTACTATCATTCATGTTCAATCATTATTACATCATTTTTTTTTCAATTAGGGTCAATATTTGGCAATTCTGACCCTTTTACTGGGCTTGGTATTTTCCTGGATACATACAGCAATCATAATGGCCCTCACAATGTAAGTTTTTGTTACTACTCATTACTTCCAATACTACCCAAAGTGAAACATTTTGCAGCTTAGCAGGAAATTGAGAGATTAGTTCAGTTATAATTTAACAATGTTTGGTGGTTTGTTTTTTTTACACTATCTACAACATTAGGTTTTCTGCCAAATGCATCCAACTAATATTTTCATAACTACCACTGCCACAGATAATCTTGTTAAGTTGCATGCTACATATTTTGTGGTTTTTCTGAATATACAAGTTTTGTAGCAACTTATTAAAGTTCTTCTTGTTAGTTAAGCTGGGTGCTTGTTTGATTTTTAATTCACAGATATCATGTCAGATCATATTATCCTAGAACCTAAATTAGCACTATAGTCATTTTTGATTCATATGATATGACAGAATGACTTTTCTTGTAAAGATCCCCAACTGTGCAAAGGCACCAACATGGTAAAATGATCATAATTTAATAACTATAATAAAATTTAGAATACTTGTAAGTGAGAGAAACATTTACACTAAATAGCATGACTTTAATGAGCAAAAGAAATGTTTTATGCAGTTAAAAAAAACCCAACAATTTATTAACTGATTTTCTTTTCTCATCACGCCTCCCACCCACCTTTTTTTTAAATATATGTCCAACAGCATAACCACCCTTATATATCTGCAATGATCAACAACGGGTCGCTGAGATATGACCACGATACAGATGGAACTCACACACAAATTGCTGGATGTGAGGCCCAGTTCAGAAACAGGGACTATGATACCTATGTTGCTATTAGATATGAAAATAATAAATTAACGGTAAGTGGTCTCTTATGTGTATGTCCTATTTAGAAAGGCAAGGTAATACAATATGCTTTTTGAAATTTTTTGTTTGTCATCTCTCATATTAATGAAAGGCTTCAGACAGGATTTGTTTCTGCAACAGTGTCCTCCTGTTGTTGTGGCAAGATGAAAATAGTGTTCATGTATGCCATTTCTTTTTTCCTGGGTAAATCTTCAAACATGCTTACTCTGGTTTGAAAAGCAGATTGGTTTCCTTTTTTTTCCCCTCACTTTCTGTTTTTAGCTGTCTTTAATATATAGTTTTGAAAATATATTTTATTAATTTCTTTTCATTTAATGGGAATTGATTGAGCTTGTTTAAGGATATAATATGTGAGGAAACCAGGGTAATTTTGGCTCAAGTCACATTTTGGGCATATTGAGTTATGAGTATAATTACACTTTTATAATTAGAAATCAAACCTTTGTCACAATTCTATTTCTGACCAAAGATTGTACTTTTATTACCTATTTGTGTCAAGAAAAGTTATTTAAATGGGCTTTCTTCATGCAAAAGTATTCACAATGACTTGTGCCTGCTTATCCTAGTTGTCTCTAATAAATAAGTTTTACTTTTTTGAGCAACACACAAAAAAAAGAATAAAATAGAAAGGCAAAGTACTTTTTTGTTTCCACAATTATTTTAAAATAGATGAACTTTTTTTTTTTAACTTCTCAAATAGTTTGGTTTTTACTCATTGCCTCTCCATATAGGTGTCCACAGATAGGTATTGGCAGATATTGAAAATAGTTCTGTTTTTGCTCAGAGTCTCTCCATATAGGTTTTCACGGATATTGAAAAATATTTCTGTTGTTGCTCATCCTCTCTCCGTGCAGGTTTCCACAGATATTGAAAATAAAAGTGGTTGGAAAGAATGTTTTTCTGTGGAAAATGTCAAATTGCCAGTGGGATATTACTTTGGTGTTTCAGCGGCAACAGGAGATCTAGCAGGTTTGCATCAAATGTCTAAATATCAGGTTGTGTATTTTACTCTGCTCATCAGTGAAGTCGTTTTTCATGAGCAAATTTTTTTCCTTTTTTGACTGCAGGCGACAAGATTGATTCAATAGATATGATTGAAGCCTTGAGTACGTATTTGTGTGATACATAAATCTGATTTTTCCTTAAGCCTAATATTGATGATCACTGTAATCACAAAGTTGTCTGTCCTCCGTGTCCCTATACCCTCACACACTTTACATTTTGTAGGAGATCATTATTTATTAACCTGGATATATTGAAGCAATGTTTTTTGTAGTTTGGTGTACTTTTGACAAATCTTTCAGACATTTTTGTTATCTTTTAATTTCTATTCAAATGAGAATTTCCAATACACTATGAGAATTTAGAGAAAAATATTTTCTTTTTTATTGTTTTGAAAGGTGGCTATGTCATTACAATGCTCTTTAGAAACTCAATATTGTAAAAACAGGCAAGATTTTTTCTAAGGATTTTAAATGGTGAAAAATAAATTCTAGAATTGCATTATGCATATCCTATAAATTTAACTTTTTTTTCCCTCAGATAACCATGATGTAATTTCTGTCAAGTTTTACGACTTAGATGGACCTGATGCAGTAAGTTAAAAAAAAAAAAATGTGTATATCTTATAGATTTTCAAACTGTGAGCTGAACATTTTTAGTTGTCATATTACACCGATTTTAATTCATGCATTTCTGTTTTGTCAAAATGTCCTGTGTTTCAATTGTGATTGCTTGCGGCCCTGATATATAAGTTGATATTTTTAAAATTGGCAAACATCAAAATGGTCAAGAACAAATGTTCTGTATCAGTGTGCAAAAAAAAAATTACAATGTGAATAAAACTTCTATGGTGCCTCAAACTTTTTAAGGAACGCTCTTTTAATACAATAAAGTATCTGAATCCCTTAAAAATATCTGTAGTAGTCGCACAAAATGAGTTGAGTTGCAGTTTTGCTTGATTGACTTTAAATGAAAACCATTAATTAGAGGGGTGAAAACTACTTGCCTCTTTATGTGGAGAACATTTAATAGATATGAAATAAACTTTCTGTACATAAAGCAATGGAAATTTTCATTTTTTTCCTTCAATATTTTGAGTTGATCTCAGTGATGCAGATCCGCAACTCAACTCATTTTGTCAGACTGCTACACATATAATCTTTTTAAGTTACACAGACCTGACTTTATTGCCTTAGAGACCATAACTTTGTAACTCTCATCCCACCATTTATATATTATTTTTGGTTGTTAATTGTAAAACATTAAGAATTGTATGAATGAAAGCTTTGGCAACTTGGCAGTCTAGTTTACCTATCCAATAGTAACTTTTGAACATTCTTCAAATTTCCAAAAGTTATTCAACTGTACATATTAAGATCTAGACCATTACATTCAATTTAACAGTTTGACTTTAACATTACAAAAATTTACTTCAACCTATTATTAGCTACTTCGTCTGTAAACTGTCCATATCAAAATAAGCAAAGAACTGATTTAATTTATTTACATATGTGCTTCTATCTTTCACCAACACAAGTTGAAACAGTTAATTAACAAATACGTAATTTTTACAGTTTTTAAAAACATTTTTGAGGTAACTTGAGAAAACATTTTACACCATGTTAGATATGTAGGCCCTATCTCAAGACTTTGATTCACCTGTATTGTGGTTTTACTTTTGTGCAATGTGCTGTTTCTTTTGCATTTTTTTCGTCTATTTTTAAGGCCAAAATTAACATAAGCTAGTGATAAAAATCAACAACTTGTGCCATTTTCTTAAATCACCAAATATATTTGTTTTATCACAACACTCACTTGCAGGACAAGAATGTGCCTTACACTGGTTTGCCAGAAGCATCTACAATGGAGGCTCCAAGAGGTAATGGTTTATAGCACTGCTTTATGTGACTCTTTTTGTTCTTATTATCTCTTTCTCTCTTTGTATGGCTCATTCTTCTTTTGTGATCCTCTCTTTTCTTCCTATTTCTCTCTCATATTTTGGATTATTTTATTGCATTTCCCCCTCACATTTGTCTGACTTCTGCAATAAAAATCCTCTCTTGCCTCCTTAAAGGCTTAATTTTTCCCAGTTTCATAAGCCCTTAAGTGTTGTAAGACAAATATAGCAAACAGAAAAATAATTTGGAAGAAGAAGAAGAGAAAGCTTGAAGCCCCTTGAGGAGATGTTCTTTTTTTTTCGTTTGAGTTATAAAGGAATGAAGATCTTGCAGGTGTAATAAGGGTATTAATGGTAGTTTTGCTAAGTTGTGATATCAGCATGCTCATTCGATAAATGCCTAACTCATTTTTTGGCGGATTTTAGTTGATATGACCATTAAATACAAGGTATTGAGTTCTTCGATATGCTCTGACTCCTAAGTGTTCTGCTTATCGGTTACCGAATAATTTGTGAATATCGTATATGCCCAACTCAAAGCAATGAGTTAAGCATTTTACACACTTGGACATTGCTCAAATCAGGGAAAAATGAGTTAGGCATTTATTGAATGAGCATGACAATATTGTCCAACAATCACAATGGAATGTTCATTTACATCCACCCTTCATGTTTAATAACCACCATCAGATTGACCATTTTATTTTACATATGTTCATTGATGGGTAATGAAATTGACCACAATGACTTTAAATGGATTTGCTTTGATAAAAAATACTTTGTGTTTAATATAATGGTCTTTAAATTCACACCATAAATCCCTCTTTTTTTTTTTTTTTTAAAGAGAGTAATAGTAATTAAATATTTAACTTATTCTCCTTTACATAGTTGCTTGTAAAATCTTGCTAACTGATTAATTAGATCAAATATTAAATAATATCTTGAAATCAAACAATTAGTAAATGAATGCTCCAAAGCACTCGAAGTGAGCCACAAGTTCCAAAATATAATTTCAAATGTACATTTTAAAAATTAGTCTTCATAAATTTTGCAATGGTGAATCATAGTCTTAGCTTCGAATTTATAACTTTCCTAAATGTGCTAATTCCAATTGTTTTGAAAATTTGATTAAAGTTTTCCTTTCTCACCATTCCCTTAGATGGCTTTACTACAGGATTTGATATCCCCTCAATGGGATGGCTTTACTACAGGATTTGATATCCCCTCATAAGGATAGCTTTACTACAGGATTTGATATCCCTTCATTAGTATAACTGTACTACAGTGTTTGATATCCCCACATGAGGATGGCTTTATTACAGGATTTCATATCCCCTCATTAGGATAGCTTTACTACAGGATTTGATATCCTCTCATTAGGATGGCTTTACTGCAAGATTTGATATCCCCTCATTAGGATAGCTTTACTACAGGATTTGATATCCTCTCATAAAAATGGCTTTACTACAGGATTTGATATCCCCTCATTAGGATGGCTTTACCTCAGAATCTGATATCCCCTCATAAGGATGGCTTTACTACAGGATTTGATATCCTCTCATTAGGATGGCTTTACTACAGGATTTGATATCCCCTCATTAGGATGGCTTTACTACAGGATTTGATATCCTTTCATTAGGATAACTTTACTACAGGATTTGATATTCTCTCATTAGGATGGCTTTGCTACAGGATTTGATATCCCCTCATTAGGATGGCTTTACTGCAAGATTTGATATCCCTTCATTAGGATAGCTTTACTACAGGATTTGATATCTTCTCTCATAAGAATGGCTTTACTACAGGATTTGATATCCCCTCATTAGGATGGCTTTACCTCAGGATCTGATATCCCCGCATTATGATGGCTTTACTACAGGATTTGATATCCCTCATTAGGATAGCTTTACTACAGGATTTGATATCCCCTCATTAGGATGGCTTTACTACAGGATTTGATATCCCCTCATTAGGATAGCTTTGCTACAGGATTTGATTATTTTTTTCTGCTGCTTTCTCTCTTCAGACGTATAGATGATTGCTTTTTTTTTTCCCTCATGTTTTCTCTCTCCAGACCGTACAGATGATTAACTTTCTCTCTCCACACCGTTTAGATGATTGTTTTGTTTTTTTTTCTCATACTTTCTCTCTCCAGACCGTATAGATGATTGTTTATTTTTTTTCTCATACCTTCTCTTTCCAGACCGTATAGATGATTGTTGATTTTTTTTCTCATACTTTCTCTCTCCAGACCGTATAGATGATTGTTTATTTTTTTTCTCATACTTTCTCTCTCCAGACCGTATAGATGATTGTTTATTTTTTCCTCATATTTTCTCTCTCCAGACTGTATGGATGATTGTTTATTTTTTCCTCATACTTTCTCTCTCCAGACCGTGTAGATGATTGTTTATTTTTTCCTCATACTTTATCTCTCCAGACCGTATAGATGATCGTTTATTTTTTCTATTTTTTCCTCATACTTTCTCTCTCCAGACCGTATAGATGATCGTTTATTTTTTCTATTTTTTCCTCATACTTTCTCTCTCCAGACGGTATAGATGATCGTTTATTTTTTCCTTTTACTTTCTCTTTCCAGACGGTATAGATGATCGTTTATATTTTTCTATTTTTTTCCTCATACTTTCTCTCTCCAGACCGTATAGATGATCGTTTATTTTTTGTATTTTTTTCTCATACTTTCTCTCTCCAGACCGTATAGATGATTGTTTATTTTTTTTCTCATACTTTCTCTCTCCAGACCGTATAGATGATTGTTTATTTTTTCTGATACTTTCTCTCTCCGGACTGTATGGATGATTGTTTATTTTTTCCTGATGCTTTCTCTCTCCAGACCGTGTAGAGGATCGTTTATTTTTTTTTTCATGCTATCTCTCTCCAGATCGTATAGATGATTCCAAGGGTTCGTACCTTTTAGGCAACATGACTGGCTGGAAACTGTTTGTGATCATCATCTTGCTGATCATTGGCTTGGGTGTCTGTGTCATGGTTGGAGTGATGGTCTTCCAGAAACAGCAGGAAAATTCAAGGAAGAGGTTTTATTAAGTTGATAAGGTTGTACTTGTAGGCTACACATTTATTTAATTCTTCCCTGCTCTGTTGAATTTCAAAGCTCCTCATGTCTATTTTGTAAACTGTAGTGTATGGATGTGCCTGTGCGTGTTTGTGATTGTGTGACTGTAAGAAAGAAAGGAAGATAAGTTTGTAAAATTATTTTGACGGCGATGTGATGCAAATATTTATAACGAACAATTGTGTTTTGATTATATTTTCTATAGTTCTATCTTAAGTATTGAATTTTTTCTTCTTTCATTGATCCTCAAGAGGTTGGTCTCTCGACTTCTGGCTTCATTTACAATCTAGAGTATCTATATTAATCACTTCGTTTTGGCTTGTGTGCACTGTGCATCCAAATTCATGTGATAGGATGCCTTTCTCAATCCAGTGTACATCCAATAATTTGCTCATTTTGCCATTACCTTTGAAAGCATAGTATACATCATCGATCAATGTCGGTCACTTTAAAACATCCTCACAATGAAAGTGTACTGTCATGACCGCTGAAAAGAACCTTTGTCAAATTTGAAAAAAATCTAATGCTGTGACGGGGTCGAGACAGTTTACTCAAACACTCTCAGATCCATCTTTCTCTTCATGTTCAGGTAAACTGTCTAAGCATTATTCATGTATTGCGTGATTTTATGAGTTTCACAGGGCCAGTGATGAAGTGGGACAAAAGTATTTGATCTATTGACGATGTTTGTGAAGTTTAAATTCCTGTCAGATGTGTCTCATGTTCCAAGGTTAGCACCAAAGAAAGGAGCTCGCCATTCATGGCATCACAAGGAGTTGCAAGAACACTAACCAGTTGATCCTTTATGGAGAAAGTTCTATTTAAAGACATTACTACAATAATCCTGAGAGTATCTATGTATATAAAGTCTATATGAAATGTTGTTTTCGCATATGGGGCAGAATTATGATGTGCTGAGGAAAAAGTTTCTTTGATATTGTTTCTGCTGTTGAGATTTGAAAGGGTTCAGGCTGTTGCCATATTGTTGGAAAGACGTTTGCTTGTCTTTATCAATTTGTGAAAAACTTGTTTCATTGTAAGGCAGAACTCATTGTGTCTTTTCAAATAATGAAAATGTCCATTGATTATTTGTATTGATGCCTGTATGAGTAGGCGTGATGGGTTTTGTTGTTGTTTAATTTTTTTTCATAATTGTGGGAGGCTTAATAATTAAAGCTCCTATGCATGAAAACTATTATGATAAGTGACTCAGAAATCCAGAGAACTTTAACCATAAATATTTTGAATGTTCTTGCCAAACCTTTTGCATTTTTATACTTGAATTGAGGTGTGTGTGTCAAGCCATGAGTAGGCCTGTTAACCTTGTAGTGAACATTCCAAGGTTTTTACTCCTTTGTTTGTCTGACGCTCGTTATTTCCGCTTTGCCGATTCTGATAAGTCATGTGAGGCTCTTGAAGACTCTGTATTGTGTTTCCTCAACTGATAAAGACCTGTCAGTGCATTTCTTCTGAGAAGGATTTCATGTTGTGGATAGTGTTTGTATGAATATCTGTTTTTCACTGATGGTGGTCTAATTGGCTGTTTGTGAAATTTTGGAAACATTTTATGATTATACGATCTTTGGTCAAAAAGTGACTTACATCTTCCTTTTCGTTTGGTGAGGAGTATTATCTTTTAAATACTTCTCTCATTTTTTTTCTCTTGCTTTTTAGACTTTGATCAGAAAATAGTAAGAATATTTACCATTTGAATTAACATTTTTTTGTCTCCCAATGCCAAAAGATTTACTCTTTTTTTTAGGAAGGATTTTACTTGACAAGACCAGACAAATGGATAGGTCACTTCAGCTTTTCTTTGGCATTACAATTTGAAATATGTCTATGTTTCGTTGTGCCATAAGCGAGCGTAACTTTTTCTTAAAACATAATTGAAAATCATGAAGCGAAAGGAAAAGGCTGGAATTTTTTGTAACACTTTTTTGTTAATAAATATAAGCAAAAATTATTTCACCTAAGACAAAGAAAGCAGTTGCTGCTCATAATTTGTACTTAACTTAAAAAAAAAAGCCAGTCAAACTTGGAAAATTCGTATTGTGACATACAAGATCCTGTAGCTGTTTTTATTTTGTCTGATTTTAGGCATTGTTTGAGTTGAAACAGTAAATTTGATGCTTTGGTCTATTCTTGCCTTATTCTTTTTTTGTTGTTGTCATTGTTGATGGTGGTGTAAATCTGTATGTGCCCAAAAAAAAATGTAGGAAAAATAAAATGAAAAAACTGTTGTCAAAATGTCATATTGAATTGAGGGATCCATCTGACATTCATTTGTTAGAGGCAAAAGTTATAAGTTTGTCTCTGTGGAACTTGCCTGGTTTTGGTCTTTGTGTGAAAGAGCACTATGTATACATTTCTTCAGCCTTTTCACTGTGTCAAATAGGGCTGTCCTTTCATATCGTGTAACACAGGCACCCTGTCACTAATCATCTTTGTGTGAAAGAGCACTACGTATACAATTCTTCAGCCTTTTCACTGTGTCAAATAGGGCTGTCCTTTCATATCGTGTAACACAGGCACCCTGTCACTAATCATCTTAACCATTTATTACCTTTGCTTGAAAAGAACTGAATATATCATATCTTAATATAGGGCCATCATTAACCAACCTTTTTCTGTTGCCCCATGAGGATATTAAGTTCGTTTATCTGTGTTTAGTGTCAGTGCACTCAAGGATTAAAATTTT
>BLXT01006766.1:11872-25878 GCA_019648995.1 Plakobranchus ocellatus | reverse complement strand
GTATACTTAGCAATTTTTTTGTATTTTGAAACTATCAACGCCGTGTATGTTTATTTGATGTAATAAAGCACGGAGAATTTTATGTAGTCGAATTTGCCTTTTCCCTGAGCTTGTCCCTGTCGTGACAATGATGATGATGATGATGATGAAAAGGATAAGGAAAATGTGGAAAGTCGATGATAATATGATGATAATAATGATAGCAAGGACAATGAAACTCATGAAACAGGTAATGTTGTTGATGATGATTGTGATGGTGATTATAATTATAATGAGCTTTATTGCTTTGATGATTGTGATGACACTGATGATAGATGGTTTGTGTATCGATGATGATGATAATGATATGTCTTGCCACTTTAAAATTTCACCACTTTCTTTATTACATCGCTGTCTTGTACCCGTATGTAACCATTGAAAAAATAAATACATTATAGATTCATCTTCATATATGTATAGTGTATATTGTAAGCGTAGCTGGGATTCATGTAATCTCACTTGTAACTCTCTCTCTCTCTCTCTCTCTCTCTCTCTCTCTCTCTCTCTCTCTCTCTCTCACTCTGTTTATACTTATCTGCCTTTGTTTTCCTATTTCTGACTATCACTTTTCTTCCCCGTCATTTTCTCTCTCTGTTTCTCTTTTGTTATTCTTTTTGAACAATTATTCTGTGTACCTATTTCGCCGTTTATCCGTCTGTATGCATTACTAACTGTCTTCTTCACCTAATTTATCTCGATATGTCTACCATACATGGAAATAATGAAATATTTTCAATATATAGTTTGTTAACAATCTTATCGCTATATTTTAATTTGTTTTTTGTACACTCACTTGTAATGTATAGGCTTTGAGGTCCACGGCAAGTTTTGGCTCATTCACGATTAGGGTTGTTGTGCTTTCAACAGCAACAATATCCTCGTCCTTAGCTCTGTGTTCCCGGCGTGTGAGTGGCCTTTTCCTCACACACACTTTTATTTTATCGTCCCTGGCACTCCTGTGGGCTGATGATCGCGATGACTTTGTTTTGGCGGGTGCGTTCACTTTATGAACACCGTAGTTGTATCCTTTTGATTTTACTCTCTCTGTTCCAAGTCCTCGAGATACTGAGGTTCGCACTGCATTTGAAGCTGTGACGTTTCTGTGAGCAGACTGGGCTACGGGGTGCGCTGTTTCTTCGTCTGAGTTATCAGGCCCGACATCATCCGAACCACTGCTGTCCGACATGAACTGCAGCATGTCTAGGTAGGAGGCCGCGGAGAAATTTGGTGCTCTGTCTCTTGCTTCACTTTCCCTTGCACCATCAAGTCGGGGATCTGTAGCAGATGCACCTTCATACTGGCGACCTAGTGGTCTGCCACTAGGTCGAGTTCTGCCTCTCGAGTGTGGGAGACCTCTTGCGCCATCGGAGCTGTTCTCCTCAGCATGTGATGATATGTCGGAGCTTGACGTGTTATTCTGAGTTTGTCTTTGGCCAACGCATCTACGCTGAGGTGTCGGGCTTGCAGAGAATCCAGAGCTATGCACCTCTTTTATAATGTTTACCAGTTCCATAAGTCGCCTTTTATCTTCATTAGCAGTGATGCCTAGAGCGTAAAACTCAGGCATGCCCAGATTTATAAGAGCCTCAGACCGTGTAATGCCATTTGCACGAAACGCTGGATAAAACTGCTCCAGGCGAGCTTCTCGTAGACATTCATAAAGCGTGCCCATATTGCCTATGAGGAATACACAAATAAACAATTGTTTTGTTGGGTTTTTTTTCCCTGAAATCTCTAATAAATTTAAAGAAACATATATAGGCTAAAAATATTTTACGAAACTATTTTATCTTAAAATTTGCTTGGGTTAAACGGCATTTCATTTTAAATGCATTAGAAGACTCTAAAAGGAATATCTACTTTTTCCTCAAACCAAATTTCAAGATTTCCAATGTGAAATATAACACTGCGCAGGTTAAATCTTATAGGCCTACACATAAGATGGAAGAATAGGACTTAGAAGGTTAGACAACTAGGATATCCGAATGTCATATACACCATCTTGTAACAAGCACATTTCAGTTAATATGACAAAGGTAAAGGTCAGAGCAAGTTTTATTTATAGGCAAGATTTCAGCATTTTCACATAGGTAATGAACGCATTGGAAACAACAAAAGCAGTTCATGCAAAGTATGATCTCATGCGCTAGATTATGATTAAACACTTTTGGAAGTTTAAAGAGCCTATGACAAACATAGGCCTTAAATTTCATCGTCAAGTGAATCGTGGAGATAACAGTAAAATTAATAATGTGAAAAAGACAGAATTCATAGCAAGAATTCAGCCTTCAGCTGTGAGCATTTAAAAAACAACAAAAATGCGAGTTTCAAAATAATGGGTCTGTAGGCCTATACAGCGTCAGTAAAGCCTTTTATTTGGCTGTGGATCCAGCCCTCAGCTGCGAGCATTTCAAAAACAACAAAAATGCGAGTTTCAAAAGAACAGGACTATAGGGCTATTCAGCGTCAGTAAAGCCTTTTACTCGGCTGTGGAGGTTGGTCAATTAGCACAAATATTGAGATTGAAAACAAACGAAATACAGCGTAAAAATGGATTTGGTGAAAGTGATGTGAAATACAACACATGGGAACAACAGCCATTCTGAATTAGTCGCTAACTCATTAAAGCAGTGGAAAAAAAATTTTAAATAGTTTGCATCTCGGACATTTGCGTCAAAATAAGACATTTGGACATCTCACAACTATTGACATTATAAATCAAATGAGTTTGGGCAAAGGAATAATTGTGTGTAATTTTAAAAACATGATAACCTGCCTATTCAAATTCCAAGCATTGTTGGCAAAACATTATCATCCATGTGTGGTTCGGTGTAGATCCTAAAGATAAACCAGGACTTAAGGACTTTCAAAATATAAAAAATAAAGCATCCATTGCAAAAAAAAAATAAGTGAATAAAATTGTAATTCAATGTAGACAAAAAAAAAAGAGAGAGAGAGAACTGAATGAGATAGAGTCTTACAAAATAATGAGGAAATGTAAGAAAAAAAAAGGGAGGGAGGGGAGGGAGGGGAGGGAGGTTGAGTAGAGGTGGAAGAAGATAGAACCAAATTTTAAAAAAGAGGCGTGCGAAAATCATGGCAGTGATGGTTTTGATGGTGATAACGACAGAAATCTTTGTAGAGATAATTTAAATGTTTGAGAAAATAATTATGCTATTTTTCTGTTACTGCTACTGCTGCTTCTGGCTATTATAATGGTGATGATGTGGGTATTGAAGATGCTTGTGACTTAAACAAGTTCAACAGAAGTGTAAAATTTTACACTTTTGGCAGATAAGGCCTAATAGTTGTACTACGTGACATAAAAATTATTGGAAAATAATGCTTTAAGAACTTTTCATCGAGACTCCTTTATCAATGATTTTTAATAAATCAGGTGACGATGTGTGAAGATGAGTTATTGAAAAAATATATCAGTTTTTAAAAAGTTGGGGGGTTTTTTGTTGTTTTTTTTTAATATTGACCCGCAACTCATTTTTCGTTTTGTCACTTCTTAATTTACTTAATTTAAAAGCACATTTTATCAAAGATGAAGATCACATTTTCAAATTTTCTAAAACATTTTGGCCCATCTGCTGCTGGCTAGGTTTCTTTAATAAGGAAACCGCTTATTTAAGCTATTGGATTTGATAGTTGAATTCGTTATAACTTATATTTTACTGGCCCAGGTAGATGCTATTCTTTATTAAAAAATTAGTTGTAAGGTTTTGGAAAGCTTGAATTGGTTTCTAAATGGTTCGTAAAATACAGATTATAAAAAAAGAAAACAACAAAGAAATTGAGTCGAAACAGAGATCTATAATTAGATCTATAATCTGAATTTCCATAGTAGCTACTTGTACTGACAAAGACAAAAATTGAAAGGTAAACCGAAAAGCATTACTTACCTTAATTATGAAATGTTATCACGCAATCACTAATTATGCTGACTCAATTTCAATATCTCTTCCCAAAATTATATACTGGAGGAGTAACAAACCTAGCAACATGTTCAGGCATGCAGGGTATTAGCTTTTTACAACCGAAAAATAGAATTACGTTGGCCTACACTGAGATTTCATAATCAGGTATGCTTGAGAATGATGAGAAAAAATAAGGGTGTGTTTTTTTCCTTCTCTTGTCAAATGGCATTTCGCCGTCCCTGTTTACATTGAACTCTGCTTCTTTGATCTACATTTTTACTGATCTTCACTTTAACCGGATGGTTGCTGTTTATAAACAACGCCATTTTAAATCTGCCGCAGCAAATAAAACTTTTAAGTAATTCGTATCATGAAACAACAATTTAAAAAACCAATAATTTGCCGATCTGTTTTTAACTGTAATCAAATCTATCGAAGGATTATCGAACAGTAACTTAAATCAATCAATTTTTTTCGTATTTTTTGTAAGTATTGTGTACGCATGTTTTGGTAACTGCGAGACTAGCCAGTGTCCCCCACAGCCCCACCCCAGGCCCAAGCAAAATCTGCCAAAATGACGTTTGCACACAACAGTTTGTTATTTTGAACACAGATCTAGATCTAGATGTAAATACTGCCTTACTTGCATATTTGAAAATATTTTTTTTTTAATTTTCAGAGTTATTGGGTTTTTTTTTTTTCAGTATTGAATTATGTACGGCAGGATTGCCCTTTTTCATGGCTACTGTCAGACTTCAGAGGCGCAGCCTCCCCGACGCCGTTTCGCCCAACTTTCATTTTCATTTTTGATTCCTAATTTCGGCCAAGATTTCTAGATCTAGATCTAGATCTAGAAAATTGGTAGGCCTAGATTTTCAGATTAACTTACTGAACCCTCGCATCGCCACAGTTGCAAGTTAAGCTTTATACTGGTTCATGCCGAGCAACCCATTCGATCCTGGGATTTGGTCAGTATAAAGCGCGTTAAAATCGCAACAGTTGCCGTGCTCGTCGTCAGCATAGGATAAAAAAATGATTTCTCTTTCTTTCAGTCTTTGTTTCTTTTCATTCAGTTAAAGAGATATTTTTTTTACAATTTTTTTCTTGTGAAGCAATTGCTGGTCCCAAAACTCAACCAGAATGGCAGGTCCAAGTAGATCTAACGGTCGCTTTGCTACGAAACGGTATTGAGCTAGAGAGGCTTTTCAAATGATTACATTTTCTGATAGTGAGAGCAATGGTCTATTGGGTTTAGATTTAGATGAATCTTATAATGATCCCAAACTTGAGCCATCCACTAAAAAGCATGCACTAGATCTAGACCTAGATCTTTTTAGATGTACATCTAGAATCTAGATCTAGATCTTGAATTTTTTTCTGGAATTTTTTCACCATTCTTGTGATGTTCTATTTTTTTAGCAGCAGCAAATATAATCTCAGTCGTAATGAATGTTTTCATATTTTTTTCCATTTTATGTCCATTGAACTGATAGCATGCAAAATTTGGTTGGAATTGAGTGGAAACTTCTTTTATTTTATGATTTTTTTTTTACCAAACCCTAGTTTTGGCTACGCACCAGAGGATAGCATAGACTTTTTTGCAGTTCAAGGCTCATTAAGTTAATCAAGTACGTCGCTAGATTCAATTATGCAACACATTTCTTGATAAAATTTAAGGTTGTCCAGGTGTTGTAGACCAACAGTGCATCCATGTAGGCAATGCATTCTCTTTACATTCCATTAACAATGTGAATAAACCTTGTAAATGAAAAGGACAAAATATGTACTGTAAGCAGATTCTGTGCTTTTTGGAAGGAAATATATTGGGCATAAGTATTGATCTTGAGGATTTACAAAACAATAGCAGTGATGTATCTTGCAGTAATCCTCTTTAATCCTTTAAATATTTAATGTACCCATGCCAGCCATGTTCTTCTGTTGTTACCGATGTAACAGAGGACCTATTTTTTTACAAAGTAGCTTCTTGTCCTGAAATCGCAGGATGGGGAACTGCAGCAGTTCCCATCCTATGAATAATTTCCCTCTAGGCGAGGCTTGCCAGGGCTTTGCTTCTGTTTCAGGAGACTAAGTCCAGAGCAAAACTAGGTTTCAGCTGTGAATGACGGGCCTCTATTTTCTAAAGTTAAACCTATGGTCAAGATGCAAACTTTCCGTGGATTTCTCACTCTTTTGTTGAGCTTGGAGGCTGTATGTTCAGTTCTAAGTAGTTAGAGATACTGAATTATCATAACATTAATTTAAATGCAACTATGGATGTCTGACGACATAACACCTAAATAGTTTTAGACCTGCAAATGCTCACTATATACTATATCATTAATAGTTTTTTTTTAGCAATACTGCCTGTTCATGTACTTCTGTACTATACTTATGGTCAATTTTTTTTTTTTTTGCTCATAATATTTGACAAGCTGCTTTCTATCTTACTTAAAATTCTTTTTGTAACCCTCATGATTAATGGTAATTGAACGCTCAGCCAAATAAATGCATTCAAAGAGTAAAGAAAGATTAGTACGGTCAGCATTGCACTAAAAAGCAGTGTAGAGAAATTCACACTCCATGCAAACTTTTTTTGCAAATAAATAACCTATGTATTCTCTGCTGAGGACAATATTTGGGGGGGTTCTAGAGTCCAAAGTTTTAGCGTCTAGGGCAGAAAGGGGCTGGCTTTTTTTAAAAGGCCTATTGTACATCATTTTTTTCAGCAGTATTTATATTTATAGGGCCTAATCTTCATCACATAGTCTGATACAAGGACTCTCAAACTTTGCTGCATTCAAATACTGCAAATTGGCAGAGTAAATTCTTTACGGTAAAGATACAATGCAAATCTTAATTCCCCAAACAATAGTTAGGGCTTCTCTCTTCATCAGTTAAACGTATGACTTCCTCATCCTTCATCAAGGTTTAATCGTTATCTGAGATGAATGGTCTCAGGCTTTCTATGTATGACTAAGCTTGCTCTCTGTTTTCCCACAAATCAACTATTTGATTCCAATGATTTCTTTTTTGAATGTCAAGAATTACATCTGTCTCTGTCAGTGTCTGATTCACTTGAGTAGAGATAGCTTGTTGTCGCTGTTTTCAAAATTTCTTCTTTTGTTTTTCTTTCTGTGTGCAAAATTCTGAACATGTTTATGAAAAACCATATTTCAAAAGCGTTTAGACATCTCTGTATCACTTTGCTGATTCACTAGCATAAAAAAAAATACCGACCACATATGTTTGCAAAACCCAAATTTTGGTCTTAAATATGATGTTTCAGATTTTGAAAATGAGCATCACTTGTAGAAAACTTCCTTTGACATCCATTTTGATTTATTTTCTAGTTCAGTGACACATTTGGTATATGTGATTGTGAATCTGAGGTATTTAAAATTTCCACTTGCTTTAAATGTGACTTTGTAGTTGATACACTACTGTGCATTCAGTCTCCCTATCCCTTGAAGAGGATAAGAAAAAAAATCTAAAAAGCCACTTCATCTTCCACTCTTTAAAGGAAAAAAGCAGAATCATATGAACTTTCTTTATTTGGATTTTTGGTCGATTCCCATGTACTTTGAATTTAAGGTTTCCATTGTACATGTTTTAATGTAATTATATAATTCATACAATATATATCTTATCACACACAGGTCAAGGCAACTGATAAATGAAGAGATGGTTTATGAACCTCTCATGGCTTGTAGCCAAATTCTTGTTTTGCTTTTTTTACTTATGAATTTTTAGGTGAGTCGTTTTTTTATGGGTTGTTTTTGTACTTGAAGATGATGGACAAAGATTAAGCTTTTGTTTTCATGAATATACAATTTTTTAATCTTCTTTTTCAGATATATACTGTGAAACCATTGGCAATTATTGGATGTCACCCTAAATTGCATATATGACGCATGAATTGGGCATTGCTCTTCAGGCCAATGACATTGGCACATTTCAGGTTTAACAACAATTTAAAACATACAATTCTAAAGATGACTTCGCAAAATCTACCCACAGTTGCTGCTGGTTTCATCATATACAGAAAGGTTGAAAATCAGCCTGAGTATCTTTTTTTACAAACGTCATATGGTCGGCATCACTGGACTCCACCTAAGGGTATTATATTTCTGCTAATAATAAATTATAGCTTTGAACAATGGTATTTTTGGTTTCTGCAATATGTTTAATATGATACTCCTATTTATAATATGAATATTAAACCAAAGTTCAGATGACAACTTTTTGTTTACCGAATATGGTATGTTTAATTTGTTTTTCCCAAATACTAAGATAATGCTCTAATTATTTTTATAAGAACTTCATGGAGAAAGATTTTTTAATTCAAAGTACTGCCCATCATCTACTTGGTATATATGTAAAATTAACTGAAACGGGCCTTTAAATTAGAGGTTAGCTCTGCAAATTTTCTTGCTTTTGAGATAAATGAGAAAATCATTCCTTCAGAAATGTAAAGAAATGAAGAATGCTCTCTGAATACCTTGACTTGAAAATTATCCAGAGCAAACATACAAAAGTACCTAAGAGATTCAAGAAATTGATTCTAAAAACTTTGAGAAAAACCATGTTGATATATAAATACTTTTTCTTTTTTTCCAAAACTTGGGAAAAGAATTGACATTTAATTTGGATGGTGATGTAATAGCAGGACACTGTTTAAGAGAATTTTGCTTTGAAAAATATGTTATGACAAGGTCTGAGCAATATCAAAACCTTTAAACGAAGAGGGATTTCTCTAACAATTAGCTGCATACATAGATGCCATCATTTGTGTGAAGCATTGAATTTTGATTGTGCACAAAATGTCTACTAAGGAGGTGGGGTAGACTTATAGATACACTTGATTAATTTAATTTTAAGAGACTAAAATAGCTGACATGTTGAGCTAATGGGCTTGTTCAGAGAGAGTGAGGCATTGTAATGTTATTGCAGTGGGGCTAAGGCGGATGCTGAGATTATGACATATGCAGATTGGATGTGTGAAAACAATTTATCTGGTGGAGGGACATTGGTATACTATTATAATATGTAGCTTGCTTCTAATTATAAGCATTAAAAAAATGTACATTGTTATAATATAAGCAGGTTTGTTTATGTGAGTGGATTACAACTATACTGATTTTGTATTATGGATATTGTTCAGTTTATTTCAAATGAGTATTACAGTATTTTCTATGCCTTACCATTTTGTTAAATAATTGTGTGTATTTGCTGGGGCAGCTTTAATACGAGCACTGGTTAAAAAAAAAAAAACTGTCATCATTTATTGCAAGTTCATGGCACTTTTTTTACTTAATAGAAAGGAAAGCCTTTGTCACCTGCATTTTTTTTTTTCCTGTTTAAAAAAAAAGAAAAAAGAAAACCATTTTTCTTGAGGCCACTCATGAGTCTGATATCTGATTTAAAGCTGAGAAATAGGCAGTTCAACTGCATGTCATTTTTTTATTCTTTAAATTGTCTTTTTAAAATTCACTATCTCAACCAAAAGAGAGGATAACACTGTGTTATAAATTCTAATCACTGAAAATTTCTCAAAGGCATCATCTTGATAATCAAACATACTGCAGCGTACAGATATTTATGAGACATTTTCTGTGTTCTACTCTTTTGGACTAGTCTCAAAACATAGACCTCTTTCTTTTTATGGCCGTGCCATAGGAAGATTTTCAACAAAGTAAGATGTAAGGCTAACACTTTACAATTTAGGCATTAAAGCAAGCTGAGAAAACACAAATACTGTCACTTTCATTATCTTGTGGCATTGTTTATATTGGATATATCACATGGATGTGTACACTGCACATATACATATATACATGTAATCTTATTATTTCATTTTCTAAGTATTAAAAGGATATTCTCATTCTTATTTCTCAGGACATGTTGATCCTGGTGAGTCTGAATTTGAGACTGCACTGCGAGAGACAGAGGAAGAAGCCGGCATTAAGAGAGAGCAAATGAAGGTGGAAGAGGACTTCCAGAGAACCCTGCATTACACTGTACAAGGCAAGCCTAAGCGAGTTGTGTACTGGCTGTCTGAACTGTCCAATCCAGATGATCCTATCAAGCTCTCCGATGAGCACAAGGATTTTCAGTGGCAAAAACTGGACAAGGCTTGTGAGCTCGCCCAATTTTCTGACATGGTTAGTCTGTTGAAGGAAGTGGACACATATCTCGAATCCAAATCTTGATTATTAATGTTGATATTTTATGTATATGTATTAGATTGTGTAAAATGGCAACGTCTTGTGATGTGGCAATTCATATTAATGTGTGGGTTACTTTTTACTTAAACCAATTTTGCCTAGATCTGCCCAATATTGCAATATATGTTCATAGGTTTAAGTCTCTTTAACTAAGGGTTTTGCTGAATTGCTGCAAATAAGAGTAGCTTAATTCTTAAAATATTATCTGACAGCTGCAGTGTCTGTTAGCTTGACCTATTTCTGGTATTGGGTGCAACTTCGTCTAGGGAAGATATAGTGTTGATATTTACCACAGGTTGAAATATCTTATCTCAATTTTTTTTTTTCCCAATTCTTATTATTTGTTGTAACTATCTTTTTTATGGTGTGTTGAAGGAGAATGGATAAAAGGCATTTGAAGTTGTTTTGGTTTTTTTTTTTTTTTGTTTTTTAACTTCAGGGTTGGCAGTTTATGATCATACTGCCACTGATTACCCTGTACAGCAGGGTTGGCAGTTTATCATTATACTGCCACTGACTACCCTGTAGAGGGTGTACAGGCACAGAAAATATTGTGTAACAAACTATTTCAGTTATGTTTGCCATGTCAGTAAAGGCAACTTAGTTTTTGTAGTGATATTCAGATACTCGTAACCATTTTTTTAAAGCTTGATTTTTACAAAAATTAGTCAAAATATAATTGAATGTGATGTGAGCTTTTTGTAGATTTTTTTTCTTCTTTTTTAAATCAGTGGAATCCTTGTAAAATTTTATTTTAGTTCAAGATTGCTTGAAAGAAGTTGAGCTGTGATAAATATTGAGATGTATAGATTAATTTTGCATCAGGGGAACTTGTTTAAAAAACTTTTTTGTGTACTGTAATTTTCTATAGGATCATGATTTCAGGCAGAAATTATTTAACATTATTAACATTTTAGGTGTTGCATTTAAATACAAATATATATTATTGTTGTTCATATTGTTTAAACTTTTACATTCAGTGGAATTTCTTGTTTTTTCCTTAAGATTTGCTCTAAAAAAACTCTGTGGGGCTTTATAAACTATTTTTCTTCTATTTCTTTGTTATGGATAAAGTCAACTCTTGCTGAAAGTCTTGCCATTTTGACGGTCTTAAGAGGTTGACTTTAAACAGATTCCATTGTATATTATGGGCCTGGTTATTTATAACTCTTCAAATTGTAAGAGATAATTATTATATTAGGGTGTTATTGCTTTACCATGTAATCGTAAAAAGTGCTTTTAAGAAAGAAATGTAAAGGAAAAATTTTTCAGAATAAAAATGAGATAATATCCAAAACTTTTCTGTATTTCCCTTTTTAAAAAACATCAAGCTTGATTGGTGCGTGCTCTGCAAAGTTTAGAAGTCAACTTTGAACAAAACAATTGCCAAATCATTGGAAACATGTCCCAACCATCTAGAACACTACAGCAATTTACATTTCAATTTCATCATTTTTCAGGAGGGAGGGAAAAAAAATTGATGTATTTTGTCAATTTCTAGTAATTTCTCAGAGAGTTAAGAACAAAACTGTTTAAAGACATTCTCTATTTAAGTTCACATAAGTTGTTTTTTTTCCCTAAAATTATAGGATGTTTGCAAAACACTTCATTTACATGTATTGAAACTAGTAAATTGTCCCAAGCAATACTTTCATAATGGCATTTACAACTTTTTTGCTTGCCTCAAATTGATATGCAGGCGTTGCTTATCAAAGTTAAGTGCACATGCAGCTATGTTTTGTTGCTTATCAAAGTTAAGTGCACATGCAGCTGTGTTTTGTTGCTTATCAAAGTTAAGTGCACATGCAGCTGTGTTTTGTGGAGAAAAATTCTTACTGAAACTCATCTGAAACATTTTTATTCTTTGCTTACTATTATTTTTGTGCTTTTCCCTTAGTTGGTGTAATTATAAGGATGCAACTATGCTCCAAATATTTTCCAGAATTAAAAGCAAACTGAAAATGTCATCAGTTTGATCCACGAATTAAACCTGAAATGTGTTTGTTTGTTTGTTGTTTTTTTGGGTTTTTTTTGGAATGTGGAAAGCACTTTATTTTCGTGAATTTTTTTTTCTTGCTATGCTATGCAGACCAATTAGGCAACAATTCCACGTTTATTTCTCTAAGCTGTGCTATTCAAATTAGCACTAAGAAGCCTACTAGTTCTAGCACTACCTTTAAAGGCGTGATAGGCGATAAGTGGTTGAGCTCTGTTGCAGATACATAAATCTACTGGATACATGTATTTATTAAAAAGATTAAAGTCCTCTTAACATTCTCGAAACCAAAGTCATCAGTGTATTTCTGTGCATTACAAGGAGAAGAAAGATGAACATTGTTTAAATCCGATCTGATTTGTTATGCGCGGGGCGAAATCTCTTATATAGTGATCCTTACCATATATACTTTTGTTCATTACTGTCAATTATTCGGAGTCTAAAAAAAAATTTGTTAAAATCAAAATCAAACAATGGCCTACACTAAGTCAATGGTTCGAGGTGTTCTCTTATTGACAGCACACTACATTTGTATTATTACAGAGTAGTTCCTTGTAGTGGCTTCGATTCGGATTTAAGCAGTAAGTTAAAATGTGAGGAGATGTAAGAAAACCTGCAATAATTTTATAAACACAACCCACTGCTTTTCTCTGCCTCTGCACGTCCTAATAAAATACATGTATATGCATTTTGCCTCAGTCTGCAAAGTTCTTTACCTGTCATGCGTCGCATTCCCTGTCCTGAGTCGGCTTTTATCTCAATCCAAGCATGCCTTGTGCTTCTAATCTATCATCAATATCAGTAGACTATCCCCAGTCTATATGCCCTTTAAAATTTCTAATCAAAGCTCGCGATGCCTTTAACTCTTCTTTGTTGATTTGCTGTTTTTGGTTGTCAGATTGTCATTCATCATTGAGTAATTGATATGTATCAAATTATTCTGTGTACCTGAAGGTCGCGTGGTATGTGTAACGAAAGATAAACGGTTTATTAGTAATTAATACCGGTGCAATTCTGAGTAAACTTAAATAAATACTTACACTTTACATTATAAATAAATCAAGTTTCATTAATTATTATATGTTGCCTATCACCACACTAATATTTTAATACACATATATACTTCATACTCTGTGGAAGATTTGGTTTGGTTTTTGTGTAGAGCCTGTCCACAACAAGGTGATCTCAGGTTTTTAGGCCCTCTGTCAGGCCAAGGCGCCAGCGGTGGGACTGGAGCCCGTGACAGAATGTTTTTTTGCAGATCTCAGGGCAGGTTTGCAATCCGCTGTGCCACCAAAGCCGCCTTGTAGAATGAATTGATATCATGCCTATAAGACTTGCGATACTATTCAATCAATCTCATGTTCCATGAATGTCAGAATTGTTATCAAAGTTAAAAGAAAATGAGATCCGAGATTATGACTACGTTAATGCGATTTTCGTGTTCACGCGAATAGAAATTTGAAAATCGGCTCGTATATCAGTAACTTATACTTCTATTTAAATTTAAACTGTTGACGCGTCGCTACCTGGGAATGACATGGCAGAAAATCTACATGGTATAGCTTTGACAAAATCAATGTAAAATTTTCAAGCTGCTGTAGGTTTTTTTCACTATTCATCCAAATTTATGACTTTTTGGCAGGGTCAAAGAGGCCTCAGTGACCTTAGATATTTTGTTGGAAGGGAGATAATATTTCACAGTGTTCCCATCTGTCATTGTCTCTCTTCTTGTGGCTTACGATTTCATTCCAAGGCAGCGAGCTGTGACGCATTCATTTTATAATTTCGAAGTGTTTTGTTAGCTTTTTTTTTTCATTTTCT
>BLXT01006765.1:1697420-1707939 GCA_019648995.1 Plakobranchus ocellatus | reverse complement strand
GGGGGGGGGGGGGGGGGGGGGGGGCGACTGAACACAGTTTTGTGAGACATGATAACCATTGTTGGAGGACTGAGTTACGAGTCTTCAAATTGTTTAAATATATTACTAGTGCAGTATTGTCTAAAATTTTAATCATTCTTTTATTATATCAGCTGTCTCAATCAGATGGTGATTAAAAACTTCAAGGTTGAAATAATCTAGAATTCAGGCCAAGATATTAGAATCGAAGGTTCGTTCCAAGGCCAACAGGCATTCCGAATCCTTTTCTTGGCATTTGCGGATGTAATATTCAAATCACTTGCACTTCATCATCCGGCGCGAGGGACTTTGAGGATGGACAGAAGAAACCAATGGCATCTCATCATCCAGCGTGAGGGTATAAGGGGATGGACAGAGGAAATCGGAAGTGTCTATTGGAGGAAACATATTAAGCTCTTCATTGCTTTTTATTGCTATAGCAAGTCGGATTAATGTCCAAACTGTTTTCTTTACCGCCCCTGCAATCAAGTCCTAGAAGATAGACTAGTGCAAGGCTCTGCTCCGTTGTGCATTGTTTCTAGTTTTTGTCAGTTACATAAGTCACAGCAAGCCCTCTATGTAGACGACATTTCGATAAGCTTTGTAACAAACACGTAATGCAATATTGGGTTTTCCAATCTGTAACCCTAGCCCTTGTGAGCCTCCCATAAGTTTGGCAACAAGCATGTAATGTAATAATGGGTTTTTCCAATCTAAAAATCCAGCGATAGCTTAGCCTCCCATAAGCTTTGCAACAAACAAATAATGCAATAATGGGATTTTCCAATCTAAAAAACCTAGCCAAAGCTGAGTCTTCCATAAGATTTGTAGCAAACAAACAAAACACTCAATAAAATAATGGTTTCTCTATCTCCACCCTCAGCGGTGGGTGAGCCTCCCATAGGGCTAGCGATGGGCGCGTTGCTGTCAGTCAAGAAAAGCGTCGAGTCAGTGAGAGAGGATCTAACTGGACAGAGGGTGTTCTTGCCTGTTGGTGAGTAGCTTGCTTAGGTATTTTTTGTTGTTTCTCAAATTCATATGTTGTCCTCATATTCAATTTCCATTTCAACGGGTATTATTTTACCTTTTTATTTTTCGATTTCAGCTTTAGAACGGTCTTTTATAAAGATTCGGTTTGTTTCGCTTAGTCATTCGGAACACTTTGAAAATAAATATGAGATCTGAAATGTCTCAAATTATATTTCTACATTTGAGATTTAATTAGAATGACAGCATCTAGTGGGCTTGTAAGAATTTTCAGGCATAAAGGAAAACCTACTTTTCTCCACATAAGTTTCATGTAAAAGGTTAGGGGACGTAAAACCAGGTAAGAACCGGAAAGTCTAGGAGGTATGGCTAAAACGTTTACCCAAACTTGGAAACAATACAGAACATATTTTTACAAATTTTCCCGTTTAGCTTCCTTGTAATGCCTAAAGCGCCATTTTAGCGTCCTAAATCTTAGAAGGAGCGAGTTGTGATGTCAAAGGTGAAGTGAAAGCACAAAAATGCATCTAATTTCTAAAAGCTGCGCTAAACATTTGCGCACGCTGTAAAAAAAAGGTAACTAGAAGTGTATGTAACGCAACAAAAAATAAAGAAAAATAACTCTGACCTTTCTCTTCCTTCTATCGCAACATATTTTATTTATCTTACTTTCCTATGGAGTACATTTAATACTGTGATTTAATATTCCAGATGCCCCTTTGACCGTTGAGAAAGCTCAGCTAGGAACTGGAATTCAAGTCAACCACCTGCGAGTCGGAGGGGGTGACTAGATGACATTCGCGGCCTGTATGTCTGTAGCAATATGACCTGTATGTCTGAAGCAATATGACCTGCATGTCTGTAGCAATATGACCTGAATGTCTGTAGCTATATGACCTGAATGTCTGTAGTTATATGACCTGTATGTCTGTAGCTATATGACCTGTATGTCTGTATCATTATGACCTGTCATTCTATAGCATTATGAAATGTATGTCTGTTGCATTATGACTTGTTATTCTGCAGCATTATGACCTGTTTGTCTGTAGCACCATGACTTGTGTGTCTATAGCATTATGGCTGTATGTCTTTAAAATTATGACATATTTATAAAAATAGCATCATGACCTGTTTGTCTGTAGCGTTATAACTTGTATGTCTGTTGGATTATGACATGTTTTTCTGTAGCATTATGTTCTGTATGCCTGTCGCATTGTGAGATGTTTACCTATAGCATCATGACCTGTTTGTCTGCAGCGTTATAACTTGTATGTCTGTAGGATTATGACATGTTTTTCTGTAGCATTATGTTCTGTATGCCTGTCGCATTGTGAGATGTTTACCTATAGCAGTATGACCTATATATCTGTAGAATTATAACCTGTACTTTTGTATCGTTATGAAATGTTATCTTTAGCATTGGCCGGTATATTTACAACGTATAAATGTGTATATACAGCGTTATCATGTATTGACTCAAAAGACAATCAAGTTTTGTTGTGGTGGTCGAGGGAAAAATCCGCTAATGCCAGATTCTTTAATCAAACCTTAAACCTTAAATATAGTATTTGTAAAGACTGTTCATGAACTTTGTGCTAACTTTTATTTTAAAGAAACGTATTTTACAAGGGAAATTGAAGGCATTGTATTGTTTAATTGTATTGCTGTTGTTCTTTACCTCTTTAGAGTATATAAAAAATGTATGTGCATCGTGGTGCCTCCCGACTACGAATGTAGAGATGTGTAATAATTTCAGATCACAAACATCTGACTACGATAAAATAAAGAGATACAAACCTTTACTACCATGGCTTAATTTTCTTGCTTTATTTAATTCTATGAGATAACTTCATAACTTTATTGTGAATATAAAAATTTGTAGCGCCACTGCGCGAAAATCAAGATCACAGAAAGAAAAGTTTCTTTGTCATATAGGATGAAGATGGAAGTGACTTACAACCCTTAGTTTTAAATGCGAGAAAATGGAAGTTTATGAGCAATCTGGCTAATCCTTTCAGAAATGGTGTCTTTATTTTTGATAATCCTTTCAGAAATGGTGTCTTTATTTTTAAAAGACAAGGCCCTGATTATACAATTTTGTTTACTTAATTGCTTTAAACTTTTGTGAACCGCCAATTGCTCTGTTAGTATAATATTTTTATTTTCGTTTTTTTTTTTTTTTATTGTATTTATTAAGTTTTCTCTGAGCTGCGATATCATTTCTTAACTCTTGTGCCAACTATGCTTTTTTTTTTCAAGAAAAGATTTGTTAAAATTGTTTTTATCTAAAGCTGACATTGCAGCCGAGCTAGGACTACTATTTTGCTTGTCCAGCTATTTGTGTAGACTGTAGTATACCAGTACCATAAATGGAGTCTAATAATATTTTTATCCAGGAAATCTAAATTTTCGAAAAAAAATGTTCAATCAGTGTCTACATTGGCAAAAGTTTTACGACATAAATTGACGGCGTATGTCGCCTTTCCGAATGATTTGTCGTTATTGAAAATCAGTCTAGGCTTTTCTATGAATATTCTCCTTTGACTACCGAGTGAAGGGTTCAAAGGTAAAGTCTTTACTTCGTCCGGTGTCGGTGACTTATTTATTAATTGAACTGGTGCGGATTGCCAGACGATGCCCTTTATATCCTCAGATGGCTTCTCGCATCCTGGATCAGAATGTGTGTTGCGAATATGAGCTTCTTTTTCCGCCGATAGGGTACATAATCTTAATAACAATAACAATAAAAATAATAATAATAATAATAATAATAATAATAATAATAATAATAATAATAATAATAATAATAATAATAATAATAATAATAACTATCACTGGGTGATCATGAATATCACGATATTGAGATAAGTATCTTACCGTCAGACTAAGAGTTTACACTCCCTGATAGACATCTTTAATATTTCTGACATCTAGAGTTTTCCCCAGACTATTCTCCAGTCAAACAATTGTTCTCATCTGACTGTGACTGTGACAGCTGTCTCTAACTTTCTTACTCTCACTCACTTGCCTGCAAGATGCTTATTAAAATTTGTGCTATTTGCTTTTAGTAACTTTAGATAGATGTGGACATTCCATTTATATACAAGGGATATAAGAGGCTTTGATATAGACATGGCCAAAGATATATTGCAAAAATTGAAACCAATTCTGACAAACACAAACATAAGTACGGACGCCGAAATAAGCGTAATGAAAACGTTTGATCTGTACTATTATAATGGTAGCGAGTGTTGGACGGTAAACAAGGAAACAAAGAGAAAACCAGAAGCAACAAAGATATGTTTTATCGGAATAATAAGGGCATCATGGACAGAAAAATTCCAATGAATCGATACTGGAAAAAACCTAAACTTGAGCGACTTTAATAAAAAAAATATAAGGCGGAAGCAACTACAATCGTAGGACATATTTGCCGACCCAAGGATTTAGAACATTTAAAAGTCAGATGAAAGATTAAAGGCAAGGCAAACGCAGTAGAGGTAGACAGAGAATAACTTTTATCAAAAGTCTTAATTCATGGGCTATAGAGAATAGTAGCAATTCAACTTTACTGAGAAGAAATTGGAGTGAGGATCATGATCGCTAATGCCTGTTCCGAACAAGGAACCTAAGGAAGAAAAATAAGCGGTAAGTGAAATGTAATGCTTTGATTAGTTATTCCCTCTTCTATTATATAATCCCTCCCTATGTCATTCGTATACTTTCGCCCTAAATTTACAAACCAAATGTTTTAGATGATAGTAGAGAGAGATACTTCGAATGCCTTTGTACAGAGGATTCACATACGAAGTTTGCATTGCTGGCCATCTGTGCACGAGTCTTGACTGACTACCTACGTGACCACTGTCCCTATACATAAAGATGCCATGTTATGTGAATACCTTGTCGCGATCTCCGTGGAGACTGCATTTGGAAAGCTACAGTTGTGTGTAAGGCGGAGAGGAGGGTCGCAAAATGAAAACCATTGGCGCGATGAAATTCGGACAAGCATGCCTTCATATTAAATGCCACAATTAAGTTCATGAAGTAAGCATCAGCATGAGTATATTTATATTATAGTACAGACAAAGTAAAAGCACGTGTATCCTTTTGTTTCTAGATGTTATATCGTTTGAACAGATTCCTGAGTGGTGATCTTGCTATTTATAATTTCATCATAGTGCAAACATTATCACTTCTTTTTCATACGTTTGCTGTGAAAGAAGAATCTATACGCGATACTAAAAAAATTGTTTAACAGGGCAATTTAGTGTTCATTAGAGAGTTTTTTTAGATTGCGAATATTGTTCTCTATATGAACCTACGCCACTACAATTTGGATAATAAATCTAGTGCCTGTTGCCAAATATTTAAGATTGATTCCACTTATGTAATCGATTAATATGTGTGCCCCGACATATAAATAGGCCTATTGTTTTGGTTTTTTATTTATTTTATATCCATACCCTATATAATTGTGTATTTGGATTTTATGTTACGTAAAACTCGTGAACGGCAGAACAGAATGGCCTCAAATTTTGTATGAAAGATTAGCTGTGGCGGAAGTGTGCACTGTTTTTGTCTAGAAGTCCAAATTCTACCTGCTATTTATTTTGTATTGTTTCCTCAAAATATGACTCAGAACGTCACGATCAGCCATTTTGCTAACATTTGAAATAATAGATTTCTCGTTTGCATTAAGGCCATAGAGATACACTAATCTATGGATTTCATTCTGCATTGGGATGCATTGAAAGCGAAGATCTAGATTGTAGCTTTGATATCTAAATCAAGGTGTCATTAGATCTTAATCTCGATAGACCTAACTATAGATCTAGATTCAAGGCATAACTATAACTTTTGCTTTCATTCTGCGCTGTATTCTAGGTAAGCAAAGCAGCATCATTAATTATCTTGGTTGTTCCAATTCTAGATTCTAAATTCTAATCGGCTATGTCTAGAAGCGAAGGCCTTGGCCTTAGCTTGAATATACAAATCAAGGTTTCATTTCCTAGGCCTGTTTAGGTATACAGATCTAGATTCAAGGCCTAATTATAACTTTAGATCCACGAGAATCGAGACCTAAACTAGAAGGAATTCATTATTCAACCTATTCAACAGTTTTACGAGATATAAAATTTAAAGTATGTACCCAAATAAACATAATATACATAAGGGGATACCTCGGCATTTCAATTCATTTCTCAATTAATTTATTTAATTTTATATCGTTGCTGTTGCTACCCTTGCTTATTGCCATGGCTTAAGACTTTCAATAAAAGTTATTCTCTGTCTACCTCTACTGCGTTTGCCTTCAATCTTTCCAGTGATTGCTAAATGTTCAAACCCTTCTGTCGGCAAATATGGCCTAAAAACTGTAGTTGCCTCTGTCTAATGGTTTTAATTAGTGGTCGCTCGAAATTTGCCTCTTTCAGTAACAATTCAATGGACTTTTTCTCCATTCATGATATCCTCATCAATCTTTCTGATCAACCACATATCTAGTGCTTCTAGTTTTCTCTCTGTTTCCTTGCTTATTGTCCAACACTCACTATCAAATAAAAATTCTGACCATACATATGTTTCTATTATCCATATTTTGGTTTTCATACTTATGTTCCTCTTTGCCAGTATTGCTTTCATTTTTTGGAATGTATCTTTGGCCATGGCTACTCTACTTATTTCACTTCTGCTTCTACCATCTGATGTTATCAGATAATCTAGATATTTGAATTTTGTAGTGAATTTTTTTTTTTGTTTTTTTTTTGTTTTTTTTTTGTTTGCTAACGAGGCTGTTTTTTGGGTAAGAAGATTTGGTCTATCATTTTCATGAAAATTGTTAAAAATAAGGAACTTACGGTCAATCAGGCATTACTTTCCAGTCCAATTTGTTAATTACATTATATTGACTGCGAAATGGACACCTAAACAAGATTGTAAGGTGACAATTGGTTGTGAATTCACCCTTGTATCATTGTAATATTTATTCAATTTTAAGTCCATGCATTCCTAAGCCTTCAATATAAATGTGCTAATACATGTATCATTTTTAGCTTTCTTTACTTTTAAAGGTCTATTTCTGGGAGGATTTCGAAGATGCGAGCATATTGTTTACAAGAGCTTGTTAAATCGTAACCTAGAGACTTGATAATCTTGGAATGCCAATTGATGTTCTCATATTAGGGAGGGGATGAATGAGAGTTTTTGATTGGTCAATATTTTAAGCTTACACCGAAGGTTTCGGGTATAAACGGGTGGTCGAGAGAATCGCTGAGAGATAGGCCATCGATGTTAGAGAAATTGTTAATCTACAACATCCTGCAAAGCCACCTCACTGTCCTGAGATGGTTCTTCATCTATATCAATAAACTTTTTGTTCAATATTTGGAATAAAAGCGATTTCTGTTCTTTAATCTATTTAAAAGAACTCCTTGTGACAGACAGTGTTGAGCTAGGCCTACAACTGAATAGCACAAAGCCATTCGTGACATGTAAAATAACATTAGCTACATGATAAATCGAAAACGTTAATCATCAGCTGACTTGCTTAAACATGCGTGACTAAAATCTTGTTGTGATTCTTACTAATATTTACTTATCATAAATTTGGCCTTATGATCACGCAGCACAACTTATTCAAATGAAAAAGTGACCCATTAATGTTGGCAATGTCGATAGCTAGATGTGCTTTTGTGCTTTCTTTGTATATGCACAAAGAACAAACGGCATTTTTTCTAGGATTTTCAGGATAGACTGTCTTCATTACTTTTTTGTTCTTAATCTTTTGCTGCCCATCCTGCGCTTGATTTGATGGCGATGTGCTAAGGCCCGAATTACATATTTCTGTTTTTCCCAAGGTAAAACTTATCTCCTTCGACACAACTAGGGGAGCCCCTATCCCCCTCTCTCTCTCTCTCTACACACACACACACACACCTGATAATGCACCAGCCCTGACCCTGACCCCTTATCTCGCCTATTTTTGAATCTTCATGTTTTTTTTTTTCTCTTTTACGCCTTGTTATCAATAATTTTTATGTTAAACCAGATACTCTAATGTGAAAGATAGGGTACGATATAGAAGATGGGCTGACATACATGTAGGATGTAGATTAAAATTGGGTAGGATCTTATTGGGGCTGTGGTTGGTAGGATAAGCCAGGGCTGAGTATGGTGACTTACTTACTTGCACCGACAATATCTGAAAGCTAAGGTATTGTTCACGTCTGAGTAACTGATGAAGCCATAATTCAAGGCTAAAGGTGGTAGGCCTTTTACGGTATTTCACCTTGCCTCTTCTCCTTATACAATAGCAACTGAGGATCCTAATTGGTTTATTACAGCTGGAATTAATGAAGCTTCAAAAAAATGTAATGATTTGTCCCAAATTCACAGCTTATGTTTGAGATTGTTTTATACCGGCTTCTGAGGGCCCTCTGGCGCAGTGGGTAGTGGAGGTGCCCTGGAATGTGCAGCTAGAGAGTTCTATTCTCAGGTTTGACAGTCGTATCTTAACAACCTTCTTCTTTAACAAAGAAAGGAACAGGCTCCAGTCTTTGGATGTACATATGCGGAGCTAGAATTCTATTTTACCTTTAAAAGTAAGAGTAATCAAGATAATTAGATAGAGCTGTTAAGGGCAAGGAGACAACTTGGCATTTTGTATACACAAATACCGTGACCAGCGTGTCCGCCCCTTGACGACATATCGCACTGCTTGACTCGAGTTTACATATCACTTAGCACTTCATTGAAAAGTCATTGACCGATTAGGCAACGTGTGATTATGAAGAAAGGCAAAATACAGAGTGAGAGGACAGCAGAGCTGACCAGAATTACATTTCAAAACTCGGCATCTCAGAGGGAAACATTAGACAAAACTGCAATGCCGAAATCAAGCCTTCCGAGGTAGGAAAAGACATTTAATGATAATATTCATGGCTTTCACTTATAGTTAAAATGTTAGCATTGAAACTTCTCGGGTTCATTTAATGATAATATTCATGGCTTTCACTTATAGTTAAAATGTTAGCATTGAAACTTCTCGGGTTCATTTAATGATAATATTCATCGCTTTCACTGATAGTTAAAATGTTAGCATTGAAACTTCTCGTGTGCATTTAATGATTATATTCATCGCTTTCACTGATAGTTAAAATGTTAGCATTGAAACTTCTCGGGTTCATTTAATGATAATATTCATCGCTTTCACTGATAGTTAAAATGTTAGCATTGAAACTTCTCGGGTTCATTTAATTAATGATTATATTCATCGCTTTCACTGATAGTTAAAATGTTAGAATTGAAACTTCTCGTGTGCATTTAATGATAATATTCATCGTTTTCATTGGTAACTATGATGTTAATATTGAATCTTTGTGGAAAAAGTTTTTATCGCACCACCGCGTTCTCGTCAAGAAAACACAGTGAGACATTGATTGCTAAGAAGTAAGTAGATGTTGACTCGGAGCGGCTGATGCTTTGATTTGGTCTTATTTGTGTGTAATATTTGGTAACATTTTCAATAAGCCTAGATTCTATTTATTTCAGTTTAACAGTACTATTTTTTTTAGCTTTGTGTACCTTTTTATCTAGGGATTTCTATGAGGTTCCCAAAGGTGTGAGGGCATTGTTTACAGGAAATTGTTAGATCGTAGCCTGGTGACATGATAGGTGCGCATTATTCACATTAGAGAGTAAATGAAAGTATTTGGTTGGTCAATATTATTAGCTCACCTTGGCTACATCATACGCTGATTTCTACTTTATTCTAGGATGAAGTGTTTGTTTTATGTTGGTTAAAGAGCCCCTGCATTGAAGAGCTAGTATTTTGCAGAAGTTGTAAACGTGGGGTATATAAGGGTTTTGCGAGATCGTTGTAGAGAATGTGTGGAGATCGCTGAGAGATAAACCGCTGAGGTTAGAGAGCTTGTGAAGAGTAAATTACTGCTCTGAAATTGTTTTAGGTTCAAATTTATTTTTTAAAAGTTGGGTAATCCAACTGGCCACTACCAGATAGACGCCTATTTGTGTGTGTGTGTGTGTGTGTGTGTGTATATATATATATATATATATATATATATATATATATATATATATATATATATATATATGTTTGTATGTGTGTCAGGAGAGAAAGAGGTCAAATTGAGAGTCAGTCTGCATTTGTAGATAACTTGCCGTCTATATAGATTAACACTGGACACTTGTTTGCATATGTAGATAACCTTCCCCAGTACAGAATAACAGTGGACGTCTGTCTGCTTATATAGATAACCTTCGACCTATAGCGAATAACACGGGACGTCTTTCCACATGTGTAAATAATCTGTTATCTTCATAACAAAACAAAATTTTTGAGAATGTTTATCAAATCTATTATCTTATTAGAGAGAGAGCGAGAGAGAGAGAGAGAAAGAGAGAGAGAGGGAAAGAGAGAGAGAGAAAGAGAGAGAGAGACAGAGAAATAGTTGCCGTTAGTGTGAGTTAAGTTTAGATTTAGAGTTAGATCTAG
>BLXT01006765.1:1581945-1594960 GCA_019648995.1 Plakobranchus ocellatus | reverse complement strand
CCTGTAACCTGCGATAGACTGACTCTAATGTAAACGGTGACCTGAGATAGGGAGGTTACAACAGAAAACCTGTAACCTGCGATAGACTGACTCTAATGTAAACGGTGACCTGAGATAGGGAGGTTACAACAGGAAACCTGTAACCTGCGATAGACTGATTCTAATGTAAACGATAACCTGAGATAGGAAGGTTACAACAAAAAACTGTAACTTGCGATAGACTGACTATAATGTAAACGGTAACCTGTGAGGGAGGTTACAACAGGAAATCTGTAACCTGCGATAGACTGGTTCTAATGTAAATAAAAACCCGTTTAAGAGAGGATGTAACAGGCAACCTGTAACCTGACACGGGGAAGTTACAACAGGTAATCTGCACCCTGATACAGGGAAACTTCAACAGGTAATTTGTAATATGACACAGGGATGATGCAACATGTAACCTGACGCACGCGGGCTAAAACACGTATGGCAAACGATGGTATGAGAAATAACTAAAGCGCGGGTCAATAAAACAGATGCTGGTGTTAAAATCCAAGAAATGGTCGAAAGATGGTGTAAAATGATGGATCAGGTTTGTTTTCCATAGCAAGCAATAGGACGGCTGGTCTGTGCAAATCGATTGTTTTGTTGTTTATTTTTACTTCCATATCCTTTACATTTTTTTTTTTTTTGTAGGCAAAATGTAAAGGAAGGCTGGTCTGTGCCAATCGCGTATTTTTTTATTTCCATATCCTTTACATTAAACTCATCTGTCCCGATCATTCTTGAGGACGCAGCTTGTCCAAGAGACGCTATGCTCATGACAAGATAGCAAGGACAAGGATTCAATCTGGTAATCCTGGATCCGAAGCGCCACAATATCCCCCTACGCCATCTCTCACCCGTTCGCTCGGGTTGCTCCATCAGGATTCCATTCTTATCTAATAAAAGTCAACCTCCTGTCCGAGTATAGTTACCAGAACTTCAGGCTGCTTGTGATTTAGGCAGAACAAGCGAGAACTACCACCAAGCACTCTGTAACCAGAAAATCAATGTAAATCCTTTTTTTTTTTAAATACAGTGTATACAAAATGTAATTCATTCACCGCTCTACAATTCATTCGCGCTCTGCCAGCTTCTGTCAACTGTTTACTGAAGAGATGTCAGCATTTTTTTTTTTTGAAACATACTTAAAATTCCGATTGCTCCAGGCCACATTAAAGGGTTGTGTTTCGCTTGCTTCCCCAAGACACTAGAGACTTGCCTTGTTCCTACTGCGCTCAGCTCGGGTCACACCCTTCTCTTGGCTTACAAAAATTCCTGTCTGATGACTCCAATGAATATTTTATTTTCTCTCTTGTACATTTTAGGAAGAGTATCTACTGCTGATTAGCACAGCGTGCTGAGTTCAGGGCTGTGCACTTGCAACACAGGGAAAATATACGTAGTTCACACGAATCTTAATGGCCATGGTATTTCAGTGATGTATACAATTTACAATTAACATATGCCTTTACTTCGCCCGCGAAAGTGCTGGGATTAAACCAGCATCCTTAGATAGTTCATATTCTTATAAAATATTATTATGAAATTTCGTACATTTGTTTCTCCGTTTCTTTCAAATGTAAATACGAATGTGGACGTGTCTAAGATCTAAATGATTGTCCGGTTACTATAGTAATCACAGATTGATGCTGTTGATAATTTTTTCCCAGAGAAAAGTGTGTTTCCAAAAAAAAGGGCTCTGTTCAAGTGTATCCTATAATCTGTTGAATTAGGTTCTGGTAATCGGAACATCCACCATGAGTTGACAGTAAGAGAAATCCCCAGTTAGCTCTGGTTGGTGAAAACACAGATGCAAACATGGAACCTCCCTCCTGCTACTTTGACTGTCTTGACTTGAGATGGAGGCAAATGTGTTGAGATAATAGCAAAGTTTTTTCCCAAAGCTATAGCTAACGCTTGATGGGGGCAAATGTGGTGAGATGATGGCCAAAATTGTCCCAAAGCTCTAGCCAATATGATAATATCTAACGCCGTTAAATGTTCTGTGATAATAGTGGGCTCTCTTCCAAAGCCCTAGCCAATGCTTGACGGAGACAAATGTGTTGAGATGATGGTGGCTACTCCTTCACAGCACAAGCCAAAGCCTGGCGGGGGTAAATAGAGAAATAGGGGCTATCTTGCACAGAACCAGCCAAATCCTGACGGCGGCAAATAGAGTGATAGAGTCTATTTTGCACAAAACTAGCCAATGCCTGACGGGGGTTAATAGAGCAATACGGGCTTTCTTGCACAGAACTAGCCAAAGCCTGGCGGGGGAAAATAGAGTGATAGGGGCTATCTTGCACAGAGCTAGCCAACGCCTTACGGGGGCAAATAAACTGATAACGGCTATCTTGCACAGAACTAGCCAACATATAACGAAGAAAAATGTGTTGAGGTTTGGTGTTTTTATATGGCCAATTCACGACAAGATTTCAGACTTCAGGCCCTCCGTTAAGCCAGGGCGCAGGGACGGGGACTCGAACCCGTGACAAGAGGATCCCTGAGATCTCAGGGCAGATTCGCTATCCACTGTGCCACCGAACTCTATGTGTTGGGTAAGATAGTTGGTTATCTTTTAAGGCTCTAACTATATCCCGTGGGACAATTAAATAAATGAAAAAGAGGAGAAACTACATATATTCGAGAAAGAAAATTTTGCTGGACAGTTAAATAACCTAGCCATGTATGGTATGAATTTATATCGCAGACTCCAAACACTTAAGCATATATGAATAAGGTCATGATAGACCCTGTAGCTTAAAATTCTTCACTTACACAATTAACAGTTGCTATTGCTTTATCTGGATCTGTTATCTAAGTTGTTAACCTGCACAGTCACAATAAAATAATATTAACGATGATGACTAAATCGGGCATATCCTGGAGGAAGACAAGAGGAAGGAGAAGGGGAAAGGGTGGATTCCCAGCCACTGTTTCTTTACTTGTGTGTTTATATGCGTTCGAGTGTCAGTTGACTAACCGGCGCGCCTAGACCCGCATAAAACTGATGATAACATAAACTGTGTAAATTTGTGTGTGTAAATTGTGCACAACTCGTGACACTCAGTGAAAAAAAAAAAAATCAACAAAAAAACCTAGAGTAGAAAGATAAAAATGAGGTACACCAACATCATAATGATAAATCTTAAGTTCTGGCCGAGAGGGGAAAAAAGAGGAAGGGGAGGAGAAGGAGAGAGAAGGAGAGAGAGAGAGAGAGAGAGAGAGAGAGAGAGAGAGAGAGAGACAGACAGACAGGCAGACAGAAGAACGAAAGAGACGGAAAATAATCAAAAGTCATAGGCCTAGCTGTTCAAATGAAGACAAAAATAGGTGCGACATTGATCTATAACTCCGGTATTCAACAGATGTGTTAATATATATCACACATTGCATTGACACTTAAAGAGTAGATCTCTTCCGTTTTCACTCCATTTCCCTGAGAGGCCAAACCCTTCGTTTCCAGTGATTCGTCGTGCCGAGCGCCTACTTACTTTCGGTGAAGCGTCAATTTAATTCAATTCAATGACCCTCTCTTAGCTGCTTCCTTCTTTCTTTCTTCTTAAAACAAATAATACAGGACGTGAATATCAACATTGCGCGACCTATTCGGGGTGAGTGAATTAAACTGAGTAGGAGTGTGGCTATTTTTGGTCATGACTTCATTTATTCGGTTGGGTGACGCAGCCTTGAATCTTAAAATCCGGGGTTTTTTTGTGTGTGTGTTTTTTTGGGTTTTTTTGCCCTCTTTAAATCTTTTTCTCGTGTCAGAATTCAGTAATGCTATATTTGTTTCTTACTTAAAGAGCGCTGTAAGAAAGAAAATTTTTCATTGTAAATTCTTTAAAGATATTTCTTGGTCCAAAAAGTCTAAAAAAACCTTTGAAGAAGGAAGACTAGCGTTACAAGAACTTCTAAAGACTGCTAACATAATGAGGGGAAAGATAGCGAATAACAAGCGTTTCTGCTGTTTATAAAATAAAGACTTAGATGGTGACAAGAATGAAGCAACAACTAGATGACTAACAAGTGGAAAATACGTAAGTTCAAATAATGACGAATATCTATTGTAGAAATATATTCCTGATGAAATAGGTCTTTCTTTTTTGTTCCAATCTACGCATAAGACGATGAGGTTACCGATGTATACAGTATTTTTTGGTGTAAGAATCTTTTCCATCCACTTTAGATAGACGTCAATAATATTACAGATCTTTACAGTAGCTTTTAAGGTTAGGATCTCTCCTATTCACCTAACACATAAGATAACAAACATATAACAGATCTATACAGTAGTTTGTTTGTTTGTTTGTTTTAATCTTTCCCATCACCTGTACAGTTATCTCGGGAGTGGTGGCTCATCTGGTAGGGCTGTTGGCTACCAAGTCGGAGGTCGAGGTTCGAATCCCTGTGCCGGGCCAAGTCAATTTTCTATTACTCTGTGTCCACCCAGCACTTAATGGGTAGCTAGGTCTCTTAAGACGCGGCGAGGAAAGCAATGGCAAACTACCTCACAATGCCGTATGCCAAGAACAATCCTGGTTATCCTGGTTCCCCGATGCTTGGACTAAGCGTGGGATCCACTTTACTTTGCAGTTATCTCTGGTGTTAGGATCTTTCTCATCCACCTTACGCAGACGATGATAGTACATATCTATACGGTAGTTTTTGGCGTTAGGATTTTTTTTCTATCTAGCAACAGACAACAATGACAGTTTATATCTACACGTTAGTTTCTGGTGTTACGATCTTTCCCATCCAATCTTCCTGCGTCAATTATAGTATACAGTCCTGTAGGCCTCCGGTAGTTTCTGATGTTAGGATTGTTCTCACCACCTAACACAGATGACAAAGATATTACAGATCTACAATACGTGGTTCTTGATGGTCATGATAGATTCGACCTGGAGAAAGGGCCCTGTAATCTTTACCACCTACAACAGACAGAGATATAAATTACATGTCTATTTTGTACTTATTGATGTGAAAGATGGATGCGACCTAGTGAAACAGCCAAGCTAACTCTGTGCCATTTTACAATAGGTGTCGAACTTTTCTAATTAACGGCGGTTTTAAATCTTTCTGCTGTGTTGCAGATTCAACGTATTCTAATTATCCAGGCATAATCCAATTGACATCATTACTTCATCCACTACCCCAGTGATAGCAACAAGTCCACATAAAATTATTATCTCTTGCCAGCCGACCGACCGGTCGGGGGGACAGCCAAATACATAGCAAATTAGATTTATTAGGATAAAGCTGTGTAGCACTACGCTTCATTTAGACCCTATGAACACAACTTTTTTCAAATAGCCTACACAATCTACTACAAGGCAGTACCTCATGAGAAGCGCACACAAGGCTTGATGCTTGGCAAATGTTGCTTTTTTTTTTTTCAATAACCCAACAAAGAGACCTTGCACCTCCTCTTCACTCCCTACAATAGGCCTATTTTTATACGTAATTAGTTTTGCACTGGCAGTTAAAAAGAATACCTGAAGCGAAAGATGTCTGCATAAAAAATATGCTAGAACAGTGTACATTTTTAACACCAGTTACCACCAACAAATATGTATGCAAATTAGGCAGGAACGTGCAGTGAAGAGATCGTGTTCTATTGCCCGCCCAGGGAATGTTTTATGTGCAAACACGTGTGGATTTTATTTACATTTCTTACTTTTTGCATTATAAATGTTTAGAATTAATTTTATCCATCCTTCTATTCGTTAAGGCAGCCTGAAAAGTCCTCACCATTCTCACTGCTCTCCACGCTCTAAATCCCATGCTGCAGGATAATTTAAGCATTTCATCTTATTCCAAAAGCCTTTGCTGCACTTTATTCTGCGCCTCTGGGCTCCTTCAACAGAAGATGAATTATTAATCTTAACATTCAGAACGACGCAATGTGCTGTGCAGGGGAAATGTTGCTTTCCACATACATGTAAAAAATATCTGCATAAGCCCGATGTTGGCTTCCCCTCCCCCCCCAAAAAAAAGAGGATGAGGATTGACACATTGGCTAGTGAACTTGCTTTAACAATCTGCTGGAATTTTCTTTTTTTTCTTTCCCCCAAGGCGGGATCTAAGCCTGTCGCCGCAAACGGGGGTAGAAAGTTTGAGATCACCTAGGAGTTTACAGCCTTAAACTCACAGGCCAAGCCCTCCCCCCCTAAATTTCTGGCGGTAGACACACGCATCACAAGATCACAAGCACTGAGCTCTCGCCCTGTCTAACAGACAATCATCAAAAGTTACATAAAAAATAGCATCAACATTATTGGTAGAGACAGTTTTTTTGTTCTGACCGGTGAATGCGCTTCCTGTCCCTAACAGCCTACCACAGTCAATGTCCATGTCTTGTGACATGCACGGCCTTATCAGCTCTGCTTTCAATGCAAAGATCTAGATCTAGTGCAAAGTACATGCCTCAGCAAATTTGAACCCAGGGAGGCGGATGTCTCCAATAATGATACTTAAAATTGAGAAGAAAGCTTTCGAAGGCAGCACTTCACGAGAAGCATACACAAATTATGTACTGTGAAAAGCGCAAACACTTGGCTAGATTACCTTTAAACTCTCAAGTGATAAGCGAAAGTGTTTCTCATCTTCAGTCACAACTAGCTGAGATATAAAGCTTGGCTTAGCGTAGACTTGTTTTTGAAGTAATCTCTCAGTTTTTCCGGCAGAAAGCCCACTAACGTACTTGAAATTACTTACCAACGAAGAATAATAAATATATAACATTTTTTAACAAGAATATGATTGGAAACTAAATTACTTAGTATCATGCTTTCAGGTCAGGCTGCGCTCTTCCTAAAATCTCAGTGGTATTCCCTGAAACATTAAATTATGTGTCTTGGTAGCTAATTTAAACCAAGTACCTACTCTAAAGGTAACTGCTGTGTGTAAAACAGGGAATTGAAAAAGCCAGATTTGAAGACAAAAACAATAGGAATTGTAATATGAAGAAAGCTTGGAGGAGAAATTTGAAAGAGAAATAAATACGTGAAAGTGCCACTATAACTGAAACCTTACCACTGTCTGTCACTGAAGTTTTTAATCCTGTATAATATTTAACAAATTTCAAACAATACATATCATGTTATAATTGAACTGTTTGGAAAGGTCAGTAAGTTATTTCCCCCAAACTCTTCTCCCATTAGATCGATTATAAATACATTTCCGCAGTTTCATTTTCTTCTTCCCTCCCTAATATCTCCTCTATCAGCATTTTACATAATACATTGCAACAAGCACATTGGTTGACACAATGGATGGAATTTTCCAGGGGGGTTTTTTGTTGCAAGAGACAACAGGATGCAAGTTAATAAAAAAATTATTTTACCTACCAATTTCTCTTCAATGAATCTAAGAAAGTACACAAACTAGAAAGGAAAGCCTGTTTCATATAGACAATATAGTCATGTGTTTTTATCTGAGCCAACAGGTCCAACAATAAGTAAATAAAAAGAAACAAGAATAAACAAACCGATATTTGAGAGATTAACAGAAGATGAGAAAATAAAGGAAAGATATTATAACAGACTAAAAATATTCAACATATGTATACTCACTCAAAAAGGACTCTGATATGTTCTTCCTCTGGACAACATCTCCAAGAAATCCTTTCACAATGTCAAAGTAAACCTCCATGCCCATCTCATTCTCATCAATTTGTGTTGTCACATTATCGCAAATCACCACTGATACAGTGGTTGCCACAACCATCATTAACATCAAGTCCATCCTCGCCATGGCTGACAGCTGCTAATCAATAGGCCACCACTGTTGTATATTATAAAATGTAACTTGTATGCTGAACTTCAATGTAATTTTAATATCCTCTTTCAAATGTAATATCTTTACACTGCAGATTGCCTCCACGACATTTAATCACAATTGATCATAGGGCCGAGCACTACATGAGAATTGATGGAAATTCAATGTTGCATGCCTTTTGCCGTTTCTGTTTCACATAATCATAAATGATTTTGGTTTTAAGATAAAATCATTGGTTGCTTCAAATCTGATATTTTTAAAACCAAACCTTAACATCAAATTCTTATATGAGCAATTGCCAAAAGGTGGACCCCGGAATTGGGTTACATTTTTTATTGCTTTTTGAAAAAAAGAATCTCCAATTACAAAATGGAAAAGCCCAACTGAATATTAGTAAGGTAACATTTATGTAGAGTTGGATAGCAGGAGTAGGTCTATGTAAAAATAATATCTCTGTCTTTTCACTTGGTGGGGAAGCAGCTTCGTTTGTTGATGGGCGACTCTTTTTTGGTGATTTTGTCATCATAGTTATGTTCGAAACTTATTTGGTTAATTGAGGCAGCAAGGATACATCCAAAAGTTATTTTTTAAACATAAAGCAGTAGTTTGTATGCAATTACACTCACAAAATAAAAAATTATGTAATGATAAGTTAATTTTTTTCAAATAGGGCTTGCAGAAAATCATTTGCACATAACTATGATGACACCCACGTTTTGGCAAACCCTCATATTTCAATCGCTAACAAATTCAAAATTATGTTAAATTCAAACTTAGAAAAGTGTGATTTTCATTGTGAAATTGTTATCATTGTAATCTTTTCTTTTTGTAGGCCCTAATCATTTTTTCCTCCTTTTTAATGTAAAGACTGCATAAAGATTACTAAATGAATTTTTTTTAATCTCAATTTGTTCTCATAAAATAGAGAAAGGGTATGATAAAAAAAAAAATAAAAAAAAAAAAAAAAGGATTTCCTATGTGCAGTTAAAGCTATTAAGGTGTAATTTGTTTTAGTTTTTTCTTTACGACTCTTAAGAAACTGAATGTTACTTATATTTATATGATAAAAGATAGATCTATATATTCTATTCTATGGAGTTTTGACAAAAAATATTTTGTTAAATATTTCAAAAGAATGCAAACTGGTATGGTCAGTGTGGAGAAAATGGATATTTATTTAATCAGAGGAATCCCAAATTACAAAGATGTACATTTAGATCTAGATCTAGAAGAAAAACTATAGGCCTAATGCAAAAAAAAAAAACCAAGAAAAATTTGGCAATGGTTGATGGTTCAGTCTTTTTTACACTGGTTTTCGAACGTTGCTGGTATTCGGTGGTCTCTAATAGGGATATAATCTATGTATTATTCACGCTCACCAATAAAAACAGATAAGAAATAAAGAAATTTAGTCATAAATTGAGAGAGAACAGCTTTAACTTTATTAAAACATCACGAGTATCCAGATAATACGATACATGGCAGATACCGCACATTATGAAAATAAAACATGAATGTAAATGTTTGCCAAAAATTCTAGATTTAGTCTAGATCTTGATCTATCAAGGATCTTATCTAATCTTGATCTAAGGTCTACTGTAACTTTTACTCGAAATACCAGATCAATTGCAGTATGAAAAGTCAGATGGAGAACTAAAACAGGAAAAAGAAAATTCTGGACAGGATCTAATCCACACCCTTTTATAGCAACACTTGAGATTGAACTGACAGCACAGTTTCATTGGTAGGTCTAACACTTGAAACTACAAGTTAAACAGGATACAGAGTGGAAGCCACTGCGGAAAGCTTAGTAATCTAAGAAACCTTCATTTCGTAACACATAGAGTCTAGATCTAGATCTAGACGTAATCTACTCTAGATCTAGAATTCACTCGAGAATAGTTTTTAAATCTAGATCTAGTTCTACACCGACTTCATAAGACAACAGATATCCAGTCAAGATCTAAAGTCATCAGTTTTCGTTATTCCAGTGTTCATAAGTGCCTGGCTGGTGTCAAACTGTAACCGTCTGCTGTCTTTCTCTAGATCGTCAGACTGTGTGTTTTGATCCGCCCTGCTGCGCATCGTCTGCTCAGACTGTCAGAGTGTTCTCCCTTGCTAGGCCAAGCCTACCTGCCTGAATCGATGACATCACACACCTGCCACGCCTGCTTCTCTCTCTCTCTCTCTCTCTCTCTCTCTCTCTCTCTTCTTGCTTTTGTTGGTTGAGTCAGCTACAGCCGGATGAAAACAGTCAAAACGTTACTGCAGTCACCAGGCCAGGGTTTACATGCTGGGTTAAACTTTATCACGATCCCATTGTGCTCTTAAAGTATGCGTGGAGCGATAAAATTGGTATCTGCGCTATTTTTTAATCAAGCTTGTCACGATCCACAGTCCTCTGCTAAAAATCATTCTAAAGCTTACAAAAGCTATAGAAAGAAAAAAAAAATTTTTTTCTCTCCTTTTCAAATCCATTTTATTTCTTCACTGATTTGTATATGAAACTTCCTTTCTGAAGTTTTCATGAAGCGAAAGCCAACAAGAAAGTAAGACCAAAACGAAGGCATGGTACATTTTTTCCAAGTGTAGTTACGTAATTTCCAGAGGTACCACAAATTTATTTTTAAAACGAGTGCAATCTATAAAGTTCATAACAATATAAACTATACCAAAAACAGTTGTTGAAATCGGAAATCAAACAAGACAATTACTCTTTATATTGAAAAATATAAACATTTAGCCGAAATGACAAACTACAAGAAAATTCAAATTTGCTGCTATACGTCTAATCTATATTTATTTGTAGATATAAAGTAATTACACCGACAGAAAATCAGTTAGGGCCTTCGATCACACTTTTATAATATAAATTATATTCGATATTGATAGCTTAGACAATGTTGTTACAACAAATGTACCGTAAGCACCAGGAAAACCAGGATCAATAAACGATACCGGTACTTGAAGAATCAAAGATAAACCGTAACTATTCTCTTATAAATGCAAAGAAGGTTGAATCTTTGGATGTTTAACTATAAGGTGCCATAACAGCATTGAGAAAATCTTTTTCAATAGCATGGTGCTAGGAAAAGGACGAGGGGTCGCCCTCAGGTAATATGCAGCCAGGACATATCGAAACTTCTTGGGATGGAAAAAGCAGAGACAGGCAGGGTGACGAAAGACAGGATTTCTTTCGGAAAGGCTGTTGTGAAGACTTCATCCCGAACGGTGTATCTCAACTTTCCATAACTCAGTAGATTATTTCAGTAGGCATTACTTCTGGTTCCCCTACGTTTTACACTCGTTGCGAGAAAGAAACTTTACTTTTTACAACAAGTATTTTACTGTGGCAATTGCTACTACTGTAGTGTATAAAGCGAATGATCTTTATCTCTTCAAGATGAAGGTGCAAAGTGATCGGTATTTATAATGTTTTGGCGACACGATCCATTCACATGATACACATCAAGGGAAGCCGCACATTTATTAGCCAAATACATGCTGTTTTCTAAAAAGGGATTCCGGTAACTTTGCCCCTACATTACTAAGAGACAAGAAAACAGTGGCCATATTTGGTTAGCCATCTTAATTTTTAGCTAATATTCCAAGGTTATTTTCCTTATCTGAGAGATTTGAAATTTGTTACATCATTTGAACTTTGTAATTTTTTTTTTATCTATCATGCCCGCGGAATGATGGCCCACCATATTGTTTGCCAGTTTTCTTTTCTAAATTAAATCAAACACATCTTAAATTTTATCATTAGCCTTCAAGATATAGAACAAAAAGCAACAAAATCAATTTAGAGATTCCAAGAAATTCAGCTGCAAAATGCAGGAAATTGCCTATATTTTATGCAACTTTCACTGGTACTTTTTGCAATTCACCAGCTTATTATTTTTTACTATTCCGATGAATATAGTTGCGTTTTAGTAGGCCTATACTTGATGGGAAGTCTAGCGTGAAAGTTGATGTAAATTTAAGTACATGACACGCAGAAAAGTCGAATGGTGAAGATGACAATGTGATTTTGAATAACAAAAAGCCATGATAACTATGAATAAGTAACGCTTTTTGATATCAAGATTTTAAAAAAGGCTCTTTACCGGGATATTTTATTCAGTAGCAGAATTTTGTTACGATTTACTTTTATATATATTGTAAGTCTAACGAATAAAAGATTTCACGATTTCATGATATCTTAGAAAAAAAATCAATATTTATTTTAAAAGAGCGAACAAATCAGTATTTATTAAAGCTCAGTTAGATCTAATTCCAGTTGAGTTCAACCGATTGTCTGAACAAAGGACTAAATCAGCTTAAATAAGCCTATCAAATATTCATAGATAAACTATTCCCAATCTTTTGAATGCTGTCGGAGGTCTCATAAGTTGTTTGTTTTTTGTTGTTTTTTTTTTTTAATCCTATTTCTGAAGAAGAACACGCTATGCTGCCAAGAGAAGTCTTTGTACCTCCCGTGTCCGCCCTTCCTATGTGTCATACTGTTATGCTAGGGAGCAATAAATAGATTCGGTTTCTCCACTTCTAAGTTGCTTGTGAGACAGTTCTGTACATCAGCTAGAGAGTTTCTCGATCGAGATCCTGTTTGGTGTTTACACATTGCAACATTCTGTGGAAAACAATAAATACGTAGCCTACATGCATTGGTGTAGCCCGTCGGTTCAATGAACGGCAAATCTTAGCTTTGCGGATCAGTAAACACACTCTGGACGTTGGTTAAAAAAAAAACTTTAAAAAATATATATAAAAAAAACTTGCCGAGGTTTTAAAAATACGAACCCTGACCAATAACTCTTGCAAAGCAGGTTTTTGTATACAGTCAGTCCACAACAAGGTGATCTCAGGCTTTCAGGCCCTCCGTCAGGCTAGGGCACCGGTGGCGGGGCTCGAGCCCGCGACAGAAGGGTCCCTGCAGATTTCAGGACGAGTCCGCTAGCCACTGAGCCACCGACGCACCTTCGTATGATGCATGCGTTCATAGTTTTATTTTTTTTGTTTTTTTTCCCAGTTATCGGTTTCTTTGAGTGTGTGTGTGTGTGTGTGTTTTTACAACTAATGAAGAAGATTCTTTCTCCTAGCCCTCGTCGAAGGTATGTTTCCTGTGTGACTAACTTATAATATCATTATGGTGGTTCCACGACGCACGGTATTGTATTTATAATTCGTAAGTCTATCATAAGGA
>BLXT01006765.1:1503498-1529313 GCA_019648995.1 Plakobranchus ocellatus | reverse complement strand
TCTTTGTTTAGATGTAAATTAGATAATATTTTGCAACTCTGCTGTTTAAGTTGATTTTTGTTAAGCCAATTAGGTTGTAGAGAGAATAAATTCTAATCTTTGCTTTTCTTTTTTTTACAGATGGAAAAACTCGAGAATTGTTTTGCAGAGATGCGAAACAACAGTGGTGACCTGCTGTCAGCATATGGAGAGGATCATCTTGACAAACAGCTCAGCCAGGTAATTTGCTTTAACATTTTTTGCATTCTTAAGTGCTCAGTTCATAAGAGACATGGTCGGTTGACTCCTTTTACCAAACAGCCTGTTTGGCTCTTTATGGATATCTATGGGCGCAGGTACTAATTTGAATTCTCATACGCTAAACCATCATCTTACGTCACCTGCAGATTTTCCCACAGTATGAAGTAGCCAGCGAAGAGACACACACACACACACACGCACGCACGCACGCGCGCTATTGCTAGTACGGCATGAAAAATTAACAGCTTTTGGTGATTCATTTGTTCACTTCAGCACAAACTTCTCTCTCAACTTGTTTAAATCCAGATAAAGTTACTCAAGATATCCCTAGTATCCAATAAGGTCTAAAAGATTTCCAACACTTCTGAAAATAAAAGTATTTACCTCTATAAAAGTCTTTAAATCTTTTTTACTGCATCTCAAAAGAAAATGAATATGAATTGAAATGTCAACAAAAGTTTCCTTTGTTTAAAGGAAAGTGGAAAAGTCTTTGTTTGCAGTGACCACCCATATTACTTTACTTAATGAATTTCTTTATGTACCTAAACGCTGTGCTGTTAAATGCATCAATTTTACCCTGAGAATTTCGAGGAATCAGTGCTGGACTATATTTTGAGTGTGTGTGAATTTCCAGAGCAAGCGCAAGAAAAAATTTGAGAATTATCATTGGTTTATTAAAGTAGAGTGTCAACAAAGGTTGAACTATAAAGAATATCATCAAGTAAAAATGATAGCAACTGAGCTTTGTTGTGTGCAAATTAATTCAGATGTTTTTGTTTTATGTTGTATGAAGTTCACAGAGTTGTCCAAATCAACCGCAAGCAGTCTAGGCAAGGTTATAGACAGCATTGAAGATGCTATTGGCAATGAGAAACCGAGCTCACACTATCTGGTGGATGGAGGGAATCAGCTGATTGACCTGGGCAATGTGAGTCAACACGAACTTGTCATTGTTATGGTTATAATGTTGTTCTGCCCTCCCCTTCCTTCCCCACCCTGTATCAAACGCTGGAACACATGCTTGTATGCTTGCGTTAAAGGAACCTGTTCCATTAAAAGACACAGTTGTTGCCATTATTTTTACTCGAGAGAAGAAAGTATAAAAAGATGCCTCTTTTTTTTTTTTGAGACCAAAATCTCCTGGCCTTGGTAATTGTTTATTCTTATTGGTTTTTAAGCATGGGTTTAATTTTGATTTGTCATTTAGCAATATCTCAGTGAAACTGATTTCTGCAGAATCAAAGCACTCTAAACCCGATGGCTACCTTCACAGATATGAAAGTGGGAGTGCGGTATTTGTGTACGTTTTTTGCTTATTCTTGAAATATCATTAACACATAATGATCAGGGTCAATTTTGGGCTGGGAAGCTGAAACTATTGCAGGCTCTAATGTATTTTATATTTGTAAAGTAATAGTTCAGTGTTTTTAATTTATTCCTGAAACTGATCAAAATGAAATGGTGCAGGGGTAGTGATAATTATGATGATGATGATGATGATTTTATGCGAAAATAAGTTTGGCTATGACAAAATGCTAATAATTATTTTCATTTAAATTTCTTAGGGGAAGTTTATCGTAATAGGATTTTTCACTTTCCATATTGATAAAAAAAGGCAAAATATGTAAATTAAGAATATTGGTTTTATCTTCTTCAGGTTTTGGTCCGCTGTCGACAGTTTATTCCACCTGCTGTCCATGATTATCTTGTGTCAAGAATGTACAGAAATAAGTCCATGAGCTGTGGACAATCTTGATAGCTTAGACATTTCGTTAAAGTAGACATAACTTCCTGTTTGCTGTCTGTAACTTCATTTTGTGCAATATGATTGTTTATTGTAATTTAACTTTAAGGTAGGTAGAGTATAAATGCTTTAGACCATTCACATTGATTGTTGCCCCGTTAGCTTCTTTCGGTCAGATCTGATATTGTTATACTTTTCAAATTTTTTTTTTTAGTTTTATGTTGCTTTATCACTTTATTGTTCTTAAATTGCAATTATTGAATTGTAACATTAAAAATCCAAAGTCATTTGTAGTACCAGTAAGGGTAGAAAGCAGGTGACATAAATTTTATCCAGCTTTGACAAGCGAACATGTCAAACTTTTCAGCAAAAAAAATCAACTATAGTTTCTTGACCGTCGTTTTTTTTTATTAATGATAAAGATGAGACCTGCTGCTGGTGTCAATTTTTTTTCCACTGACATTTCCACCTTTTTAAAGCTGATTAATCCAGCTTCTTCAATGGCTGGAGTGGATAAATAGTGCCTTGAATAGGACAGTCCTGTACTTTTAAAGTTGTATGTATATCAGTTTCCCACGAACATTCACTTCAGCTGCATGCATCTGCCCATGAAAAAAAATCCGTTTTCTTTGGAATTGAAAATATTCACCATACTCATTCAATGTGAACGCCAAGCTCCTTGGATGTTGAGATATCAGGTGAGCACTCTACTCTTAATCACCAAAACTAAATTGCTTTTAACAAAAATTCATCAAATTTTTTTAAAAAGCAAGAAAATAAATGAAAAATGTCATGCTTTCACAAGTCAAACAAACAATATTCACAGCCTTAAACATGAAATTTAATCAGTTTTCTAATGATTATTTTGAAACTAGTGCAATTGTCATGGTTTTATATGATTATTGTATGGAACTCTGCTCTGAGGCGCAGAAAAATGAGTCAAATTTTAATTGCAAGATAATTAACTGACGTATGCATTTTCTTTTATTCTCTAGGTTAATGTCAGTGGCTGAAACTAGTTTTTTTTCTGAGCTTTTAGTAGTTGTATATTTATAGTGCTGGTGCATGCGGAGGATTTCATGTAGTACAAACATTGTATGTACATAATTCAGTGTGTACAGTGATGTTTCTCTAGGGGGAGAAATGCAGTGTCAGTATAGAAAGTGTGATAAAGTCCGTGAAAGAATAAAATGTATGAACAATGAAGGAAATGTAGAAATCTTGAGATCAAATGCTTTCCTGAGTTTCTCCAATGAAAAATCATGCAGTGTCAGTATAGAAGGTGTGATGCAGTCTGTGAAAGAATAAAATGTATGAACAGTGAAGGAAATGTAGAAATCTTGAGATCAAATGCTTTCCTGAGTTTCTCCAATGAAAATTCATGCAGTGTCAGTTTAGAAATAGAATGTGTGATGCAGTGAGTGAAAGAATAAAATGTATGAATACTATTAGTATAGGACTATTTATAAACCTCCATGTCAAATGTTTTGCTAGGGCTAGTGAACTGAATGGACTTTGAGACTTGCAATATTTTGAATTTTATGATTGATGTACAAGAGTAGCCCTAGGTCTTAATAGCAATGACATGTATTCTTCTTTTTGCCATTCTACTTCATGAACCAGTACTATATTTTTTGAAGAACAGTATTGCATAGCATCAAACTTCAACTCATCATTAGAAGATGAACATTCTCACTTTCTCATCAAATCTTCATCCTCTCAGTCTCAGTACCTGGTATCACCTGCCCATATTTTATATGACTGCCTCAGTGTGTTCCATTTTCAAATAAAAAGCTCAGTTCATCAGAATCTTGAACCTACAGAAGTGCACACTATTGTTTTTATATTTGAAGGCCTAAACCACAAAACCCATTAGTTGCCATGTTAAAAAAGCTCAGAAAATTGCAAAAAGAAACTGGGATGTTTCCACCTTTTATGCATGTATAATTTCACCGTTAGAAGAGCCGTAGGCGCTCACTTGTCTCTCTTGCTGATAAAACCGAGTTTTTAGCGGTGGATATATATAGATATATCAGTGCACATATTACAGTAGAAACCTCCTCCTTCCTTTTTCCATGCCGATGGATTATCGTTTTGGAAGGATAAGAGTAATTCTGTTTTCCTCTCTGCTCTTTCAAATCATTGATTAAGTAGAAGGAAGAATTTTTGACAGGCGATTTTTTTTTCATGGGTTCCCCTTGTCTTCAGACCAGTCCAAATTTAAATTTTGTAATGGCATTTTGAACATTGCCAATTCTTCACATCGTCCAGAACTGCAATCAGCTCTGCAAAGGTGAAAACCTGCCCGAAATATTTCAATGATTCATTTGATTCTGGGGTGACAACAAGGAAAAAAAAAACTTAAATTTTTCTATTTCTCACATGATACACGAGACATCTGATCGAGACTCGTTCAGACCAATATCAAGTCATGTAACAGTAACAATCTCAGCTTGATCTAATGTTGGTGTGTTTTTTTTCTTTCCATAGAGCTTAGCATTGCTGCAGGAGATACAGACCAGAAAAAAACTGGAAAAAAAAGTAGTTTAATGGTAGTCTGGGTTTCAGATTTAGAGTTTAGGGCACTGGAGTTCCACATCTATTATTTTTAGTTCTGTCTTGTTTGTGTTTGTATCTGAAGCATGATGAGGGGCTACAAGGTACTGGGATAACTCTTCGCAATTCTCTCAATTTTCTCATGATACTCTTTACTCTTATTTATTCCTTCAGTACTTAAAATGCAGGGTTGTGTGTTAATATCACAGGTAAACTGACTTCAGATCCATGTTGTAATGTAAACTCGGTATGAATTAATTATTTATTGAGTGTTCACTATGTTCTTATAGTACTACTTCAAAATGTGTACCAGTTTCTTACTTTGTTTTTTTAAATGTTCGTGAGGTTTTTCCACCTCTGTGCCCAAATGGTAATTTTTATGATATAGGCCCTATACCACGTGGATGACCATTTATAAATTATATTCTGTACCTGTACTGAGAAATAAAGAATGGGATCATGACTTGTCCTTCCTCAGTGTGTCAAATATAATCTGTTTTTCTTTTCCTCCATATCAGAGCAACAAATATGTAATGCTGCCGCTACAAAATGAGATGTTTTGTGGATTAAATTTTATGAATAGAGCATAAATTTGACATAGATTTCATTTCTCAACTTCCAAATCCTTTCATAATAACGTTTAGGAGAATCTTGCAGGGTTTGATACCATGTGAAATCTCTAGGAAACAAAAAAACCCAAGAAGACAACAAAGAAAAAACTTTCCTTTTCATGGATATTTTTTTTTTTCAAACATTCCATTGTATTGTATGGTGACACTATGGAGGTTTATCTCCAACTATTGGTGCTCAATCTGCAAGGAAATGCAAAAAGAAAAGAAAAACTGCGTCGAAAAATTATAAAATTATGAAATTTATTAATAAGCCAAGATCATAAGATAGATTTATAAAGTAGACATGGATGATACATTTTTAGAATTGACTATAATGACATAGAAACATCCTGTCTTATTATTTGCATAACATACGGCAGATTAGCATTTAATCCTATCCATACCTCTGAGGTCTTTTTCAAAATTTTACATTCTGAATTTTTTTTTTTCATTCATATACTTAAAATTTGAATTTGTAAAAAAAAATTTCAGTATTCCTAAAAAATAAACAAGTACAATTTTAATTTGTATGTAACATCAGTGGTCATTATTAAAACTTGATATAGGTAGGCCTCTAGGCCTATGTAGTGGTTTTCTTACTCTAAACCTGGACACAGACATGTATAACTTATGCTGAAATTAACACATACAAATCTGATTTATTTTTAACAAGAACTAGTTACTAAAACTCACTACAAGGAGACCTATAGGTTTATACATTAAGTTTTCTTACTCCTTAAACCTGGGTATATGCTAATACCCTTGCTTTAACTAAGGTTGTGATAACGAAACACGATGAACAGTTAGGGTTAAAACAGTGACTGTGGTTGAGACAGATGACGTAGAGAAAAGGCAAATAAAACAGTTTCATATTTCAGAGTTAACCACTAGACTGCCAAGAGGCTGCTTTGAAAAAAAAAAACCTAGGATAAACTTTGTCTAATTTGGCCATGGCATGATGTTTTAATGTGTAAGGAACTAAAAGTTTCCTTTCAAAAAAAACAAAACTAAATGCACAATAGCAATTAGCATTGAAGAATCTTGTGTATGGATCCAGGTCATATTGAGCAGTAATTTTTTCTTTGGGTAAACTCAGCAGTCAAGTGGTTAAAAATCTACACACGATGCAGCATTGAAAAAGTTACAAAATAGCATTGCCTTTTAAAAATCTCCATACACATACACATGCATCATCCCAACATACTGAACAGGCTGCGCAGCATATATATCTATGACAGTAATTTGAAAAATATTCTTTGCCCAATACCTGATTTTAAAAAAATTCAATTTAAAATTTCATTTCTTATGAACGTATTTATAGATATCAGCATTTCTCAACATTATTCAAAGCTCAAGTTTTTCCTACAGCAGAATTGCCTTGGTGTTGTGCACCATCACTTCTAGTCAATACACAGATTCCAGGCATTGAGCCACGAAGATATTAGTGCCTTTTTCTGCGTCCACACCAGCCCATCGTGTCACTACCAGTCATTAAGTTCATCTTTTCAAAAAGAGCTTTGTAAAAAAATCAGAGCCGATATTGATTTGACCTTATGAGACCCTGAGTTAGATTCAGCAACACATTTTAGTGCCTAGATGTCTGTTTTGATTGCTGTATTCAATGCTTTGCAACAGAATTGTCAAAAAACGGAACCTGTCAGCCTGATTAAAAACTGTAGATTTAATTTTTTAAATTTGAGACCATGTCAGATATTATAGAAAACTTTTAGAATGAATAAGGAATCAGCATTAAAGAATCAACTGTGCAAATGAAGTAAAAAAAATAATATTGCTTTTTTTTTTTTCATTTTGTCCATCTGGTCTGATATTTTATATTGATTATATTATAAATCTAACAAATAACAACAACAACATTGAAACAGCCTTGTGTGGGCAAGTTTGAATCAGTAGATGGGGAGGCTGAAGCAGAGGAATTTTCACAGCTACACAAAAAATGACATGTCAAAGCATGGACAGTTTTTTTTTTTTCCAGGCAACAAAAGTATTTTTTTTTCAAACAAAAACTAAAATTTAATAATTCATATTAATACAGGGAGGAATAGAACACTTAAACAAAACTGAGAGAGAGAAACAAAAATGTCATTCTTTAATAAAGCAATGAATTGCAAAGCAAACTGATGCATTCCATTGCTTGCAAACACATTTTTGAGCTTTGGCAAAAAAAAATTTTAAAAATAAGCCTTTATTGTGATTGGTTAGATAGACAATATTGGTAATGTATTTAATTGAGCACTCAAATGTAAACATGGTTTGGCAATTGTTCTGTGATTAACCTTAGGAGGCAAGAGACTTTGAGAAGCAGCTGAAAAAGTAATTCTAAGAAAATGATAGAATTGAAAGCACTGAATCACACGAAGATCATGGTAGGTATTCAGTCACATATACATTATGAGAATTCAAAGTATGAAGCTCGTAAAGCATACTCAATATTCAAAATAAAAAGATCATATTACATACTCAAAGGCATGAATTTTTTGCTGATGAAGAAACGCTGCTTTAAATTTTGGATGAACCTAACTTAAATCAAAATATTGTCCTCAAGCACAAACATTTTCTCATAGACTCCCTTGCACATTTAGACTTCTTGATGTAAAATGCCTGCCTTTCTGAACTTTACACCATTCTCTTTTACCTATTCATCATCCTCGCCATCATCTCCATTTAGAGTATCTGAGCCATCATTGTTGATTTCATTTTCCTCAAGATCATCTTCATCTACTAGATCATCCTCCACACCTTTGCTTTCATCTTGATTTCCTTGTAAACATTTTTTCACCTCATTTTCCTCATGTGACATATTCATTTTCTGCGCCCGCCGCTTGCGTTTTATACGCAGCTTTCTCCTCTTCTCTTCCTCTTCACTGAGATTGGGATCGTCACTGATGTCATCCTCACTGTCGGGTCCAGCATCCGTGTCATCAATACCCCTCTGGATCAACCATGTCTTGTAATTGGCCAATCTCTGAAAATCGCGCACAACACCCACAAAGAACAAAGGCTCAATGATATCCATAATGACCGCATAGTCCTGATACTTGAGGCACTGCACACAGTTGGGGTTGGTCGCCCACACGCAGTTTCTCGCAAGTTTCATTGCCTCTGAGTGTGAGACATTCTCTCCTCCCAAATGATTTCGATTGATAAGGGAGAACCTGTGAGGGTGCCCATCTTTTGCTAGTGTCTCCTCTAAAAGAGGCAAAAGTGTTTGCTCTATTGCTTTCGGCATTGCCTCACATATTCTCTGCACTGGAAGGATACGAAATGGTAGCTTTGGTTTGGGAAAATCGTTGTCCTCTGCAAGCTTAGAGAACATGTAATGTGCAAAGTCCTCTGGATCAGCCAAATTGCAAGCCAGAAAGCAATGCACATTGTTGTTGAAAAGGTCGCGGACAGCAAACTGGATCCGATAGCTCTTTTTAGGAGCTTTACTTTTGTTGCCAGAGTTGTCCTCCTTTTCCACTGACTGTTCTCTGTCTTCTGGGGGATCCTCTCTGCTCTCAGGGCACTGAGGACAAAAAAAAAATGGGACAAACTAAGTTTAATACTTCATCCTAGAGAAATATGCACTGCTAGCTCATCAGATCAAAGTTTCTAATTCACCCAATCAAATTACAGAAGGCACTTTAAAGCAATTCTGTGCCTAGACCTTATCAATGAAGAACTATATATGTTGTAAAGATGATTAATTTCAGTTCAAACTAAGGATAATGATTAATCTATTCTTACATCTGTCTGTCTTTGATGAATATTAATCTTTAAGAGCCCCCCAAAAAACCCACCCCTGGAAATATTTTGCTTTAAACTGTTTTGGATTAGCATGGGTGCATAATTTCCCATTATTAGATAAAAAATAGAGAACCTTAGAGTTGAGCAAGGAGTGCCCCTTTCTAATGATCAATCATCAACAGCTGTAGATATTTGCAAACCAAAACACGCAAGATAGTAGAAAAATAGTTCATAGACTAATGTGGAATCCCAGACAATATCCTCAAGACAGTTAGAAACTAGCCTAATCAGGCCTAGCAGTAGCACTGAGCAATGTAGGAGTAAAGATATTCTAGGTCACAGCTTGAAGCCCTCTCCCCCACTACCAGACCTGGCACGGAGAACTGTTTGGGTAAAAATATTCTAGGTCACAGCCCACTCCCCAAACTTGCTCTAAATTTTTAACACCCATGCATAAACACTGCAGGAGATAATTCTATGAATCTATCTCATTTGGAAGACAAAGAGTGTGAAGGTGTTTATGTTCTAAGGAGATACACTAAGATTAAGAGAGGCATCGAAAATGAATTTGAACAATTCAAATGTGCAAGATTTACAACACAGGTCAGATTTTTCCTAAGATGATGACTTTTGTAAGAATGATGAATAGTTTTATCTAGAATTGGCAGCTGTGGATGCAATTCAAGTTTAGTTTTAGTGTTAAGCGAGTCCACAACAAGATGATTTCAGGCTTTCAGGCCCTCCATCAGGCCAGGACCCTGATGGCAAGGCATGAACCTGCAACAGAAGCATTCCAGCAGATCTCAGCGCCGGTTCATAAAACTCAAGAAAATCTACTGGCAAGTTGTTACCGTTGAGATGAATCAATGTTTCTTTATTTTGAATATACATAAAAATGATAAATAAAATAAAAAGGTGGAAGCTGTGTTTTGATGAGCAGATGACAAGGTTACAATGAGCAGAAATTGCCTGTAGCTGGACGACTCCAAGCCCTGATTATTAAATTTAGTGTTAGTGTATTGGCAGTGATGTGGCTAAAGGCAAATAAATCTACAAAACCATGCAGTGACTATACAGAATTTGAACTGACCTTCATTTCAAAATAAGGCTCTGCAAATGCCCGTAGGAGATTCATTGCTTCTGTTGTGGCACTGTTGTTCCATCGTGCTCTCGTCAGGTTGATGAGGAATCCTCTGTCTTCAGGTGTGGGTGGGTGGAACCCTTTCACCAAGTCAATAAACTCAAGAGGCATGCTGTTGGTTCACTGTAATGCTGCAGTCCATCACAATCTGAAAATTGTCACACAAAAGCCATTAGTCACTCATGCTCTAGGCATTATCTCTTAAGCTGTTTTTATAATTGGTGCAACTCTTTTTTAACAGATTAAAAAAAAAATCACTGCCTTTAGGCAGTCATTTCGCCCACAAATTATTTGACATATACTGAACAGAAAAAAACGTGCATTCTGTTATAAATCTACTGCTATGGCATCACAGAGCAAGCCTAAGTAGTGTAATCATGTAGTTTGTGGCAAATACAAAAAGCACTTGGAGCTGCAGTTGTCACTTGTGGAAGAGGAGTTTTGTTTCTTTAGAAAGACAACAAGTATGGTAAAAATCAAAACATTTACAGAATCAGAATAACTGCAATTCTAATTTGAATTCTTAGGACAAGAAAATATCTCGAAAATAACCTAATTTATAAACAAATTCATTCACATCCAAGACAATGACAATAGGTCCTTATATTATATCAAAATTATATTTCTTGGCCTGATAAATCCCTAGCCTTAATAGATCAAGACTAGATCTAGCTTTCTACTTATATATTAAATTATTGTATATCCACACATGATCTTCCACTCTGTTCCTGAGTTCGTATCCCAACTGAATCTAAAAAGGCCTAGATCTAGATAATCTATACTAATCTAGACTAGATCTCCATCTAGATCTAGAAATTCACATGAGTAGATCTAGGTCTTAGCAGAAGGGTAGAAAGAAAGATTACTCTCTTCGTTAAGTATACATAACTGACACTTTTTCACAAATGAGAGTCACTATCTAGGCCTAATATTTTTTTAAACACTTTGACTAGATCTAGATTTTTACTAGATATCTAGATCTAGATCACTGGCTATAAAACCTACCTGACGAATGCAACTAATTCTAGGAAATGATCGTTCGCTTGCTTCACTCGCGTGCAGTGCTCTCCCCTAAGGCACAAATCTGTTCCTTCAAAAGTTTTTATACACTGTGCAATTTTACTCCTCACAGGCTACATTCAACGATCATACCAAAGGATTTTTCCCGATTTTAATTTTCAATATTGCTCTTTTTTTGGCAGAAAATTTGGAATAGATCATTATTTTTCATAATACTAGCAACATTTTAGCTTTATTTTTCTAATACTTATCTTCTTAACTAGTATACCGGTACCGTACATAGAGGAAAAAGATGTGGAAGAAAATTTCTAGAAACGATCATTGTAAGAAGGATAACTCCTATTACAGGAAATAGTGCGTGCAATCCACTAAACAACTATTAACCCGTACTAAAGATCTAACGCCGCAGGCTCACTGTGTACGATGCTGCTGAGATTGCGGGGTTTTGAATGAGATACCGATTGAGAAAAAAAAACAAAAACATCTCCCCTCTGTTGAAAGCTAAATTTAGTACTGTAACTCACGCCTAATCATTAAAAAAAAAGGTATCTATTGATAGGAAAAGAGGGAGTGGTAGCAATAACGGCTTGATTAAGGTTAGCAAAAATAGAGTAGGCCTACGCAACAAGAATAAATTTTAGAAAAACTATGGATGCTAGACAGCTTTTCAACTTGTCATATCATGATATGGATTTGGTGAAAATTTAATCCTGTAAAAGACAAGGAACAGTTCCATTTTTTTGGGGGGGAGGGGGGGAGTTCTGCATCACATGTATTTTATCTTAGATTTCAAAAGTCATGGCTGAACTGAGGCGGGTTCCATGAAACATGAATTGAGAGTGTCCCATAAACACGTTTTTCAACATTTACGAACATAGGCCAAATAATATATATATATATATAAAATGTTCACTTCAAATATAAGACTCTTCTGACCAAGAGATCATTTCTTTTCATGCTAAAACAAAGGCTACCCTTTGTTTCAGCTATGGTGGGTTTTATTTTTTTTTTTTAATCCCTCCTATAATCACTGCACTATTCTCTTTTAGAGTAATATCAGAAAAAGTCTATACTCATACTATCCTACATAATGAATAAATGAAGCAATTTAAAAGGAATGATAGGTTGAAAGAGTATACACATTAGAGAAGTCAAACTGTGTGTAGCTGATACCTTATCGAGAATCGTAAGATTTGAAAATATGCAATCTAATGCACTATCTATGAAAAGCAAGGAGGTCTAAACGCTTATGCGGTTATGGTCCTTCAATCTCCAAAATTGTAGATCTGGAGGACTGAACCAGTCAAAGACAGCAGTCATGAAGCAACACATACAAATGATCAAAAACTAAACTGAATACATGTGGTCTTTTTTTGTTTGTTTTTTTTTTTCCAGCCTGAGCCACATTCAAGATGCCCCTGGAGTTCATTCATCTGGACAAAGGCTCTCAATTCCTGGGCCCTGAGGATCGTGGATTTCTCATCAACCTGACCAAGGCTCGCTGGAGTGACAACGCATGCTCAGAAGCCATCAAACTGCTGCGGAATTTTACCCAGCTCTACTACACCCTCAAGGTCTGTAAATGTCATGTTCTTTTACAGGATTGTGTCTCTACAACGCAAATGAAGAACATGAGAAATCAGACTTCTTTTACTGCTTTGGCCCATTTTCTCTCTTCTCTACTTACATTTTAGCTGTATCCTTATCATCCTTGTTTTGTCAAAAGTCAGTGGACAGGCTTTCTGTTTCAAACAAACACTTTTGTTTTATACTTAAACATTTATGACTACTGGCAAACTCCCAAGTTTTGGGCATGACTGGCAGTATTTGATGACATTGGCTTTCTATGTATGGGGAAAGGGGGGGGGGGGGGGGGGGGGGTTGCATTGAAATAAAACCTGTGTCCCCATGCCTTTTTTGTTCCAAAATATTCTATATTGTCACTCTCAGACCTGCTTACCACTGTTACTGCTTTAATTCTTTTATAACTGAGATGACTTGGAAAATGCTGAAATCTTGCATTTTTTTTAATGAGAATTTACATGGTAGTTACTTTTATCAAATGAAATTACCTGCTTTCCATAAGATGGTGTATATTATTCAATTGTTAACTGCCCTCAAAAGAAATTTTCCTCCCTTCATGAATTCCAGGGCATCAAACCAATATTACCTTTCTCACTAATCTAGCGAACAATTTAACAACCTGGGTAGGCCCTATTATTTCTGCAGCAACGGCCACTTTGTAAAAGTTTGTTTGATGAAAGGTAGCCAGGTAGTATTTTGTCTTTGTAAGTACTCATTAATGCAGAAATGCTTTGTATAACGCGGAAACTAGAGCCCCTACTGACTGTGGCTGAATTGTACAACCACTTGGCAGTTCTGGTCATACAATGCCAATGGATGGAAGGGCAAGATTCTGGAACATAGACATCAGCAATGGTCACGAGTGAAATAAGAGTCCAGTCTAAATAATTTGAATCCATCTAGTTTGAATTCTTAGTTATTCCAAAGTTAGTTAACTATAAGAAAAAAAAATCAGTATTGTATTGAAAAAATGTCCGTAGAATTGAAGTCTGATTGATTAATTTACAATACTACTGTTGGTTTTTCAGTTATGAAAAGCACTTTTCCCAGCTACAGAGAAGGCAATACAATGCTCTAGGACTGGAAATTAGCGATTCCTATAATGAATAAGTGGATGTTCACCTGCCTACATTTTACAGGCAACAGTAGACAAGTCATTGGAGAAAAGGGAAATGTGGGTCTCCTAGGCCCCAAGAGGAGGGGAGCAGTAGTGTGACAAGCAATGACTAATTTTAATGATAGGTCAGAGTAGCCTTATTTCAACAATGCCATGTAGCCTGCCTGTCATCATCTTCTTCCAGTCTATATATAGCTGCTAACTTTCCAGATGTAGGCTTCATCTTGATTATAATATGGAGAGCAAACTTAGTTACATCATCTTTGTTAGCTCTGTGTGAGTGTGTTACTTTTTAGAACCTAGCCTAGGTCCACATAACAGCTGGATTTCAGTCCATGAAAACACATTTTAAGTTTTGCCCTTTGTAAGCATAGGGATCTTCATCAAAGTTGCCTCCCTTGTACATTTCTGATAAATATATTTGTTTCTCTTTCTCTTAGTATAATCTTGATAATTCATTTCTGGGTAATTTTAAGCCATTTTTATATCCCAATGACTTTGAAATTATCGGAGTGAACTATACATCTAATGTCTTATATATTCTCATGTGATGCAGTGCAATATGAATTGAATGTGTGTGTGTGTGTGTGGGTGCTTATGCAATTTCTAAATTTCATTGTGTTGTTTTTCCATAAGATTGATAAGAAAAGAGTAACGGATTGGTAATTATAATAAAATAATGCTCTGCTTTACTCTGCTTCTCAAAAGGAATACAAAGATTTATGTATTGATCCAGTTGCTCATATAACATGCTTTATTATGTACATATTTAGATAGAATCTTTAATCTCTGTAACATTTCAGTAACAATTATCTTGTTTATGGATGTGCTCTTTTAGTAAAGAACTCTCCTAATCCTCCTTCGCCTCCTCCCCCCCCCCCACCTCCCCTTTCCAAAACAATTTTTTCAGAGAAATAGGCCCTTGACCCTAAGGGACATTATTTTGAAATCATGCCTTTGCTTTAAACTCTGGTAACCAAGTCTTCCATTAATAGTTTTTCTACATTGGTTTCAAATGAAGTGCAGCCAACTTTTTTATGAGCTAATTGTATTGTAAGTTTACAGGATGTTATTAAATTGTGTCCTAAAGATGAGATCAGCTTGTGTGTGTTTAAATCATGACTGATGAAATGTATATATTTAGATTTTTTTTTTTCTTTGTTTGTTCATGCAGTGTCCTGAGAGTAAGGCTGGGGAAAAGGCATCGGGTAACACAGATCTGGATGAGCTTGAAGGAGACGAGAGCTATCAAGCCCCTTCGAAAGAAGACAAGTCTGGTATTCAGTTTGCCATTCGAGAAATGGTGTACCCAAATGTTGGCTTTGTGGCTTGTAATCTAGCGGATCCATCAGACTTTGCACATTTCGTTCTCTCCAAGCTAGCTGATAGAAAGGACTATAAAAAACCTCGACTGCCATTCCGTATTCTGCCTGTCCAGAGAATCTGTGAGGCAAAAGCAAAATCGGTGGAGCACTGTGTGAAACCCATTCTGGAAAGCACTCTAGCTAAAGACGAGTTTCCATATCGATTTTCTCTGATTTTCCGAGGCCACAGTGGGGGCGAATACTTGTCGAACAATGAGGCAAAGTCTGTGGTGCGTAACTGTGTGTGGGCTCTTAACCCTAACTGTGTGCAGTGTATAAAATACCAGGACTATGCTGTAATTATGGATGTGTTCGATCCTTTGTTTGTCGTCGGTGTAGCCAAAGACTTTCAGAAGCTGGCAAGTTACAACACATGGATCATTAGACATGGAGTCAAAACTGATTTAGGCACTGACAGCGAGGATGATATTAGCGATGACCCAACTCTCAGTGAGGAGGAGGAGAGGAAGAGGAAGCTGCGTATAAAACGCAAGAGACGAGCAGAGAAAGCCGGTCTGGCACAGCGTGAGGGAGAGGTGAAACGAAGTGTGGAGGAGTTGGAGAAGTGTGGAGAGAGAGATGGAGAAGGTGAAGAGGATGAGCCAGGTTTGAATGGAAAGAAAACTGATGACTTTGGTGCATTAAATGGAGAGGAAGATGAAGATGTTGATTCAGACAATGAGTGAACAAATGCAACAAATGCTCTTCAGCCATGCTGATATTGACTAGAACTCAACAATATTTGTGGATTGCTACTGTATTAAGATTCAGGACAGAGATTGCTGCTCATCATCCTTGTCAACCCAGGCCATGACATGTTCCTAGGTACATTTTGCGATAATATTTAGGGCTTAAACAATTGCCATGTTCAAACTGTCCTAATGTAAAACATTGATGTGACATACTGATATTACTTGCTTTTTTACAATCTCCTTTTGTGTTCAGTTTTTTGCACGAATTTTATTTGAGCTTCATGAAATCTGTATGTAAGTCACACAGTACAGCAAAGCTAACACTAGTCTTGATGATACAGTATATAGTCTGACAGTTATTATTTATTCAGTACAGCAAGCTTGCACTAGTCTTGAAGTGCTGTAAACTATACAGTACAGCAAGCTTGCACCAGTCTTGGAGTGTTTAGCTATATAGTACAGCAGAGTTATCCAAAGTGTGACAGTAGGTAGTTATACAGTGCGTCAGGGCTTGCGCTAGTCTTGAAGTACTTAGCTTTATACAGTACAGCAGGGTTATCCATAGTCTGACAGTTGCAGTAGTAAGTTATACAGTGCATCAGGGCTTTCACTAGTATTAAAGTACTTAGCTATATAGTACAGCAGGGTTATCCATAGTCTGACAGTAGTTAGTTATACAGTGCAGCAGGGATAGCACTAGTCTTAAATTGCTTGGTCATACATTATAACAAGGCTAGCACTAGTCTGTAAGTCCTTGGTTATACAGTACATAGGATTGACACTTGTCTGGAAGTTCTTACTATTGCAGTATAGTAGGGCTAGCACTAGTCTGGAAGTGCTCGATTATACAGTACAACAGGGCTAGCACTAGTATATAAGTGCTTGGTTCTACAGTACGTAGCTTGAGCACTAGTTTGGAAATTTTTACTATAGCAGTTCAGTGACAGTACAGACTTCCACTAATCTGGAAGTGCTTGGTTGTACAATACAGCAGAGATAGTACTAGCCTGGAAGTGCTTAGTTATACAGTACAGGCAGGGTTGGTACTAGTCAAGTCAGGAAGTGCTTAGTTATACATTATAGCAGCGGTAGCACTAGTCTAGAAGTGTTTAGTCATACAGTATAGCAGGGGTAGCCTAGTCTGGAAGCGTTTAGTCATACTGTACATCAGGGACAGCACCAGTGTGGAAGCGCTTAGTCATACAGTACAGCAGGGTTAGTACTAGTCAAGTCAGGAAGTGTTTAGTTATACAGTACAGCAGGGGTACCACTAGTCTGGAAACGCTTAGTCATAGTACAACAGTTACAGTACAGCAGGGGTAACACTACTCTGGAAGCGCTTAGTCATAGTACAACAGGGCCAGCACTAGCCTGGAAGTGCTTAGTCGTACAGTACAGCAGGGCAAGCACTAGTCTGGAAGTGCTTAGTTATACAATACAACAGGGCCAGCACTAGACAGGAAGTGCTTTTTGAATGTGTTTTATTTCAAAAAGAACAATGGTGGTTTATAAGCAGTTTTGGATTATGTGGTGCACATAATTTTCTTTTGTTTTCTTTTTTTTTTTGTTATAGCGACTGACCAAGAATTTTTTACTTTGAACTATTTTCAGAGGAAAAAAAGTATTTAAATGTGATAATCTTACTCAAATGTACAGGAAATAACAAAAAAACAATCTATATTGAAAATTTACATTCTTGTGTGTATGTATTTTCTTTTGCTCTGCAAACTTTCCCCAATGTCACTCTCACTTGTGAAGCTTGTTTTGTTCTTGTATCAGTAATACATATCTTCTATCATCACAGGGATGTTGGCATACCTTCATGTTCCCATGAACATAAGAAAAATCATCATATAATGAAAAAACTGTGCATCTCCACTTTCTTTAATTTAAAAAAAATCAGATATATACTTATCCTACACCATGGATGTTATTTTAAATAAATGATTTTTTAAAAAATCACTCTTTTATATTCCTATCCACACATAGTATCTTTTCATATAGTGGGTTTTTAGAAATGACCGCTGGTCAGTACAAATCACAACCCTCGGATGTAAAAAAAAAAACGTTTTGTAGCCTTTCTGTTAAAATGAATCCTAGAAAAATATTTGAAATTTTTAAGAAATCCATAAATGAACTGAAGTTGACTTAAAGGAAAAAAAACAAAAAAAAGAAAGAAAAAGGCAAGTTGTGCAAAATGTGAGATGATAGTTTTATCTGAGTTGTGTTTAATTTATAAGTTTCTTAGTACAAACAGTCTAGTGTTAAAGTGTTTTTATAATGAGCAACTGAGCTTTAAGTAATGTCCTGTTCTAGCTGTAGCTGGAGTAGCTAGCAAAGAGAACAACTAGACACTGTCACTGCGGTCAAATCCCTTCATTGGTGTAACACTATTTGGTTTCAGAGGTATTTCTGAGGGAGAGAGAGAGAGAGTGATGAAGTGGCATATGTGATTCTGAAAGTTAAATGATTTAATTTATTTCATTCTATAGAGAGTCAAGTTTTGCATCAAAGAAAGATTTTGGTTCAATAAAAATACATGGAATATTTGATTGAGACAAAAAAACGCAAAGTCTTAAGTTCCTTGTGTTAATATGGAATCCTGCTAGTTATATTGTAGTACTTTCCCAATAAAGTGGGAAGCAATATAAGCTAATGTGTGCAAGTTATTGGGTACTTTGCAATATACTTATTTCAGATCTGGATAGATAACCAAGTCATATTCATGCATTTTCCTGTATTCATACTCTTTTGTGTTCTCAGTGGCAGGTAATTTTTTTCCTCTCATCTCGGATATTTATTTTGATAAATAAAATATCTCATATATATAGAATCAAAACATATAGAAATTTGTTTTCAAGCATCCTATACTTGCAGTGAAAACCATAGAGTTTTCACCGATAAACCCGTATTTAAATCTTTTTGACTTGAAGTTGCATTCGTGCATGTTCTTCTTTGGATCTTACCCTAACGTCTGGAGCAGACATTTAGCATTTTCTGTTTGGTTTTCATAACCAGAACAAGGAAAGGAAAAACAATGCCATTTATGGTCGGCCCTACAGACTTGAAATTGAATGGGGAAAATGAACTCCTCCAACAGACTTTGGATAATTTATTCAGAAGCCAAAAAGAAAAAACACTGGTTGGATCATCTCGAGCCTTACAATTTATGAGAAATTCAATCTATCAGTCTTCAGCTTTTGAGGTTTACATAGAGACGAGCTTGACTTAGTGTTGATGACATTTTTATTACAGAAATCGGACACCTGATAATTCATTCATTTTAGATTGACAAGCAACTCATCAGATATTAAACAAACTAAAGAAAAACCATGAGGTATGACATTTGGTTTAGGCCATATATTTTAATATATATGTATATATATCATCCAAAATGCAATGATATTACAAAATTGGTTTACATAAGAGCTAAAAAAAAAAAGGAGACCAGAATGAGCACAAGAGAGAAATATCAGAAATGGCTTTTTTTTTTACACTTGACACAAAAATGAAGCGAAACTAAGGAAAAACAGACTTACACTTGCTGGCATATGAGCAAAAGAGATGGGAAGAGATGATGTGTGTAGTGCCACAACAATGTGAGATATTTTGCGGAAGAAAAATCAGCCAAGTATTTTAAAATAGGCTTGAAGCTTCCAAATGAATGATAAACACCCCCTCACAAAGGCTATAAATGAGAAAGTTGACTTTTCTTCTTAGAACTGTTTTTCTTACAATCAATCAATCATCTTACAATCATGTTCATGACATTTTTTGTTATCACACTACACATATTACGATGTATGGTGAATAGACAGACAACCATGTAACAAAATACAGAATATACGTATAGCAATTTAGTACATATATATAAAACTCTTTTGATACAAGAAGACATTTTGTAGGCGTAGAGAGAGAAAATATTGCACATATTAAAACATACAACAAAATTTAGGATTAAAATATAAGATGCACATTCACACAATTTATGCCGATACCACTACTAGGCATTTGCAAATGAAATGCGAAAATACTTTTTCAAAATATTTGAAAACGACATCCTGCCTAATATAATTGCTGAGGGTGATAATAGTCTCGGCCTTAATTCAAGTACACTGTAGAAAGATCATTGCTGCATTGACAGTAGGTATGGGCTCAACCTCTGCTTCTCTGCACATTTTGTATATAGGCTGAACTTGTTACTGTTCATTTAAAACTCCCCCAAGTTCTATCTTTTAGACAACATTAAATAGGAACGGCATCCCAGGGACGATTTAACCCTATCTGTACATGTGGGGTAATTTTGTTACCCCAAGGCTTTTTTTTTTATTATTTTTTTAAAATGCTTAAAATGGTAATTTTTCTTTCAGCTTTTCATTATTCCTCAAAAATTCAATTTGACATAGGATTGCATAATAATGATTGACAGAAAATCAATATTGAACTGACCTGAGGTCATTTCTGAAACCCTCCCTGTATTTTTTACTATATAAAGTATGAGGTGATTTTGTTACCCCCCACGTACTGATAGGTATATAGCAATTTTTTTACTGTATGCAGTATGGGGACACGCAGTTACCCCACACGTATGGATAAGATTATTTCTTATTTAAAATTTGGGGGCACTCAGTTACCCCCGACGTATGAATATGACAATAAAACACCTAGTACGGATAGGGTTAAGTTCACATGATAAAAAAAAAAAAGCTTTGATAAACTTTGATGTCTTGATTTTTCTTAAGGTTGCATATCAAGGTGGAGAAAATTATATTTGAAAGTAAATTTAATTCATTTCTTCAGTTGATTGTAGGCCTACATGTATTCAATTTTCCATCCTGGTGAAACGAGATTTATATGTACCCGTTTATATGCTGAGGTTCAAAGCAGAGTTCTCGTACAAATTCAAATTATACTCATGATCAGATCTATAAAACCTGATAAAACATTTAATTTCTATTTCAAATATTGAACATTTAACAAAAAATTGACCACGAAAAAGCAAAAATGACCATAATTTTGTTAAAAAAAAAAAAAAAAAAAATTTAACTCTTTGGGCAAATGCTTTTCTTACTTAAAAAAAGAGAAAAAAAGTTCATTTCAATTAATTCTATTAAAATTTTATCTGAATATTAAATAAAAAAGAAAAGGAAAAAATTGCTCTTCCGAGTACAGTTCCAATCCCCCCTGGCCTATGATTATTGTCAGTTATGTGGCATTACACAGTGTAGGGCTTCCAGCCCTGGCCTGTTATTGTTGTATTCTCAACCTAGCGAGGTAATCCAAACAGGTAAGATGGCGAACATATTTCAAACAACCAGTACTGAGGCAGCAGAAATGTGAGCTATGGCAGGAGACAGTTCACAAAAAGGAAAAGAAATCCCATGATAGAGGTGGATGAGATCCCAGCTGAGCAAAAACACTGCTAAAATCAAACAGAACGAGACTTGGTAAAAACCAACAAGCTGCCCACCTCCTACAAGCCAAAGGAATAAAACTGGACAAATCTTAAGTGGAATAGATGGACAAGGAAAAATATGAACATTGGCCACTGTCTACTCTTTTTGAGAGCAATTTTCCACACAGGCTTTTGATAGACAACACAGAATCTTGATCTAAATTACATGTAGTAGTATCTGTAAACACACAGTATAAAAAGTCAAGAAATTTGGACTTGGTGGCTAGGCCTAAATAGAAAGATAGTTTAATATGATATGGTGTTTATGTCTGGATTGTCGAATTTAAGACCCAAGTTGATACGTGTATAATCTACCCCTAATCTTATCCTAACGATAGAATCTACCCCTAATCTTATCCTAACGATAGCATTCTGCTAAAGACAGAGAGACACACTACTTGTACTATTCGTTTTTCTTTTAAAAAGATCAAAGACATAACCATATGGTGCCTATGATTTTATCTGCGAAGGACTGGATAGAACTATGGACATGGAGCCTATGAATCTATCAAGGATTGGACAGCACAATGGTGCTTATGAATCCAATTTCATCTTGAAATGCTTCACTGTATTTCTCAACATTGATTCTTCTGTTCGTGAGAGATTAAAACCATTGAAACTATTGTTTCTATAGAAAACCAAAAGAGATTTCAGGTGAGAATTGGGTATGCTTTGTTGGATAAGTGGGCAGCTTATATTAGGAAGATGAATATGGGGAGACGGTGAGGAGCTCTAAAGTGTTATACAGACTCTTGATCCAATAAACATTCCGCCATGTTGACTACAGGGGTTTCCAGCCATTTCTGTAGGGTACAAAGGGGAGACAGTGTTGTGTACAGACTCCTGATCCAACAAATATTCTGCCATTTTAACTACAGGGGTTTCCAGCCATTTCTGTAGGGTACAAAGGGGAGACAGTGTTGTGTACAGACTCCTGTTCTGCCATGTTGACTACAGGGGTTTCCAGCCACTTCTGTAGGGTACAAGGGGGAGACAGTGTTGTGTACAGACTCCTGTTCTGCCATGTTGACTACAGGGGTTTCCAGCCATTTCTGTAGGGTATAAAGGGGAGACAGTGTTGTGTACAGACTCCTGTTCTGCCATGTTGACTACAGGGATTTCCAGCCACAGTCACCATCATTTAATCTGAATTCGTAAATTTAAATTTTCAATTAATGTACATTTTCTCATTGGAACAGAACCTTTCTTATTTTTATGTAAGTTCTTTGTGCAATTCAAATCTGACTGAATTTATCTGAATTTTTCCAACGATTTTGCAAATTTTTGGGCAAAATCATGTCCAAATATTTTTTTACAAGCAGTTGAAGATTGTGCACTAAATGTTTGACAGCTTTCTGAATTAAAAACTCTTTTGAAACATAAAACGACCCTGTCATTAAAAGGTCATCCCAGACAAAGCTTGGACTTTTTAGCTCCGATGGATTAAAAATGGACAATTGGCATCTGCCATTTTTTGGCATGTGAAACACAGATCTCAAACTTTGCGACAGAGACAATGACAAAACCAAAAGCAATTTCTTTTGAAAACATGAAAAGAAAATGCCACACAAAAGAAAATGACTGATCCTTTTGCAAATGAAAAATAAAAAATATAAAAAAACATTGCCCAAAGAAAAAAAAACAACAACAACAAACAAACAAACAAACTAAGCAAATCAAAACAACATCCAATGAAGCAAATGGACATCCCACGACCATGAGGAGAATATTTTCACAAGTTAAGATGTCAAGAATCAAAATTGAATCTAGATTTTTAAATAAACCTTTTTTTTTGCTTGTTCCCGACAAATTCAGGTTAGGTGGCACTGACTGGATAAGATGATTAAATACACAAATGATGGAAAGTTATTCCATACAACTGAAAAAGAGTACACAGAAGCTTAATATGAGAAATGATTATGAGCAGGCCTATATAAAGACTTGCGTCTTGATTTTTGTTCATCCTCATCATACTTTATGAGTACTTAGCAAGATTCTGTGTGGCTATCTTTTGTTAGCAGTGTTTGTGTATGAGGGTAAACTCTCGAACAAGACAAGCTAGATTCAGCTTGGCATACAGTATATATACTACAACAATAACAATACATGCTCTATTATTATGTCAACAGTATAGCAGTGGATGATGAGGATGAGATGTTCTGAGACTACGAGTGAGTCATTCACGGCATGAGAGGCACTGTGTGAGCAGCACAATTTCAGAAAACATCCCACACTCAGGACTAAGTGTCCCTATCATGCATCTGTAAGGATGATATACACTTGAGTTGAGACTTGGCACATTTAGCAAGGATGATACACTTAACTGCTGAAAGTCTATGATACAAACAAATATGGACATAAAAGATGATTTTCTACCTCTTAAAACATGTCATCCTATCATAGACACACACAAACATCAACATTGAAAACCTAAAGTTTTTTAAAAAAAAACCCTTTTTTTTTAACAGCATCTATATTTTATAGTGGGATTTTAAATGCCAAAAGGAAGTGGACTGGAGCTTATATTGTTGTTAATGCAGGTTTTCAATTTAAGGCATTATTAAACAAAGGTTGTACAGCAATCTAGCCTTGATATTTTATTTGATTTCAAGGAATTCTACTGAATTATTAGAGATGATAAAACTATGCAGAAAAATAAAATGGCAGTTTAGACCTATACTTAGTTTTGCCAATGTAGATCGGGGAAGAATTACAAACTCATTTAATGTATGCTAAATTTCATAAAATTTGTAAACTTTACACCATTCCAAATTCAAGAGAGTAAGAATCGTATGTACTAGCCTTATGATATATGTACATTGTTTTTAAGCTGAGGTTTTACAGATATTGAGATACTGACTTTGCATCTCACAGCATGATTGCCAAACATCCTACCCATATCAAATCTGTTAGGCTTGCATTATCTCTCCTTCTACCCAACCGCCCCCTTTCTTGCAAATAGGCAAGATATTTCACCATGAGTCAAGCTGGCCACAAATACTGGAAAAGCTAACTGTAAGAATTACAGGAGGATATAAAACAGCATTCGCTTATCTAGTGCATTGTTTCTTGAAACAATAGAAGCCTCAGTAGATGAACAAACTCCAGAAGTGTAAGATGAACTTAAAAGAAGATACACTTATTAAAATTCAACTTAGGTGAATTGTACTAGGGAAAAGAAAACTTCTTAAATAGAAAAACTAGGGAAAAGAAAACTTCTTAAATAGAAAAACTAGGGAAAAGAAAACTTCTTAAATAGAAAAACTAGGGAAAAGAGAACTTCTCAAATAGACAATTCTAAAGTTGTGAAAAATACGATGTATTACACACGAAAACACAGCGTTGTTCTGCTGTATTTAAAGCTATGCCTATGTGTTGGTCAATGAATATTTTGCAACCAAGGCATGGCGATCTGATACCTCGAATGCCTGGTCAAACTCACTCTTACTCACCGCTGACATTTTAGAGGTAGGAGGGAAGATTACTGAAAAGAAAAACAATTATTCAGAAATGATTTCAGCGCCACAATTTACGCTAATCTCAACATACGTAAGACAACAAAAGGATTACAATTACAGACCACGAATGAGGTGGGTTATAAAAAGCTTTCAAATGAATGCACATATTTTTCACACTTAAAAAGAAAAAAAGCAAATAAGGAAATCTGATAAAATCTTTTTTCGCAACATTGAGGAAAAGGTTTGTTACACAAGAACAAAACTCAAGAACTTGGTAAAAATTTGTATATATATTGACATTGTGCTAGTGGACTTTTGAGCAACATGCGTAGATTTTCCTGATGCTTCAAACCAAAGCTTGTACTTCAACCTTCACTGCTGCTGTAGAGTGAATTGAGCAATTTCGATTGTCAGTGCATGGCTTGGCAAATAGCATGGCAAATACATGTGTGTGAGGTGGAGAGGAGTTTCCAACCAAACAAACAAACAAGAGGGTATTTTGGCGAGAGAAAAAAAATGAGAAGAATTAGAAACAAATTATCTGAATCTTACATGATTCCTAAAGCAATAAATAAAAAAAAAAATGGGTCTGTGCTGACTAATTCAATCATATACTCCTTGCTCTTCATGTCAGAGCATCACAAATCAAACAACCATTCCTCACACATGGACTTGAATGTGTTAACCAATACCTGGTCAATAATATAACATGTCTTGGACTTTCCTTTCCACAAATTGATATGTAAACCTTTAGCAATTATATATACAATATACATTTATAATAACAAAATGATAGTGATGCTCAGCACTTGAACCAGAAGCATGTTCTTGCTGTGATGTTGAATTTGTACAAAGCTTTACCAATGCCATGCTATAATGATAGCGGAACAATACCTTGAGATTGTTTAAAATGCCTTTAGCTAATAAGGTTTAGTTTGGATTTTGTGTATGGCCACTCCATATCAAGATGATCTCATGTTTTCAGGCCCTTCATCAGGCTAAGGTGCCAGTGGCAAGGCTTGAACCTGCAACAGAAGGGTCCCTGCAGATTTCAGGGCTATCCACTACACCACCAACTCCCCCCCC
>BLXT01006765.1:1491419-1502362 GCA_019648995.1 Plakobranchus ocellatus | reverse complement strand
AGAGAGAGAGAGAGAGAAAGTGGGGGCAAGGAGCTTTTCAACTGAAGTTGCTCAACAAGTGTAAAAGAAGTTAAAATACAAGAAACAGCAAGAAACGGAGAAATCAATGAATCATTGAAAAATTACAAATAAAGATTCTATGAACAAAAAATGTTCTTTTCATAATGTGGAGTCAAAGATTATTGAGATTGAGCACACAAGCCTGCACCTTCTGTTCATGTCAACTCAGGCCAGTAAGGCAAAAGAAAAAGAATTGGTGAAGCACAGACTAAACATTGAAAAAGCTAGCAGAATTAAGATCTGCATTAATTTTTAGTATCATCAACACATATTAATTATACAGCTACAATAATAATGACCAGCCCCATGTGAAAAAACTAAAAAGAGGTAACTTGAATTTTACAGAATTCATGTTTTTATCTTAGCATGAACATCTTAGCACACAGTGAGCAAAATTGACAAGGAATATGATAGGATTTTTTAATGAGAAATTTGCCTACCTTAGTAAATTGGGTAACTCCCACTTATGGGCAGCAGCTGTACCTTATTTGCTTTCACTACCTCTGCATTAGGGCAAACTGTAACATTCACAATTTTCAAGACCTGATTTTATCATACAACACACTCACCGTGTCTTTTCTTACAGCTTGAAACAAAATCAATTTTTAATTAAACATTTTGTTAACCTTCAATAAAGGCCCAAATGAAAGCATTTAATATTTGATCACGTGAGGCAATGAGGAGCAATGTATGATGGATGTAAATTGTTGTGAGTGGCGTACATTATAAGGATGATGTATCATCATCATCAACACTACAGCATTGGTCGGGTGCTTGCAGATTGCATCAGTGGCACATAACTTTGTCTGGGTACAAACAAGAAACAACCCTCATTACCATACTTTGTCTACTTATACAATAGATAGGACTGGCAAACTCTTGTACAGACAATTTGTGTGTTAAATTGCTAAGATTTCAATGAGCGAAGCAATACTATGAGATGAGAAAAGGCAGGACAATTGTTTACTCTGTGGTCACGTTCTGATTATGTCTGTCATTTTCAAACTCGACAAAATCGTCCAGCAGGCTGGGCCAGGCTTCTGTGTCATCGTAGCTGCTAAGATCCTCTCCCACTTGTTCGGTAAAGTTTAGGAACAGCTCCCATGTGTCTTTGGGAATTCCACGGATGCTTGTGTGCTTTTCCAAGAACTCCAACCAGCGCTGTAAAACTGGTGGCTCACCTTGAGAGAAGACAAGTTTCCACAGGGTGATTGCCATGTCAGTGGGCAGTGTGCGCTGACCTGAGGCAGAATCCAGACCAAAGCTGTATGTCCAGCGGTAGAGATCCTTAAAGGCCTGGCGATCCTGAACTTCTGCAAGAAGCTCAGGAAACCGGTTCTGAATTCCCTTGATCGAATCAGCTCGCAGAGCTTTGCAGCCTTGGACAAATTCTGCACGTGTGAATTCACACATTGTCTGTGCCCCAAACTTCCATGCTAACACCAGCACCACAAATTCTTCTGGTTTCACTTCTAAATCCATGCAGAAACGCTCTATTCCATCTGCTAGTATACAGTCTTCCTCTGCATCTTTGTAGAGCTCAAACATGGCAAGGATCTTTGCCTCGGAGACTTCTCGAGATATCAAAGACATACGTTTACCTTCAGAGGGAGCTCCTCCTTGCTTTCTGATGGGCGGCAGTTTTGGGTATGGGGTAAACATTCTCCACTCGGAGCCTGGTGTGCTTGGCTCGCCACAGCCTGTATCCTTGCTGTCTGAGGCAGGCACACCGGCAATGTACACACTGGCAGGGTGACTCGGCGGACCGCACTGACCAGAGTCTCGGCCAAGGCTGCCCGCAGGACTGTGGGGGCCTTGCTTCTCACAGCACGGTGACAGGCACTGACCCATTGACACCTGCACACTCTCCCTCACTGATGCATGCTGCCAACCTGAGGGCACAGACACACAAGAACAAAAATAAAAATATACATATGAACATATTTATAATCAATGTGAATGCCATAGGATGGTTTTCTCATATGGGACCTATATCATCAATTTATACATTCACATCAGGTGAAGGTACTTAGAGCATCAAATCTTATAATCAAGTGGAGAAAATGGCATGCATTGGCCTCTAATTTTGTGTCCTTACATGTATTTTATCGGATTAAAACAACCTGTTGTGGAGCATACTCTATTAATTTCCCACTGAGGTATGTTTCAAAAGAATCCACCTTGTATCTACTGTATGTGCCTAAGATTTATTATGAGATTTTTTGAGTAAAGGAACAGTGGCATATAGGCATGACTTTTCCTAACCCAGGGGTCAATATAACACTGCCTTCAAACTGGCTAGCAACTAGATACAATAGACCACACCTAAACCAAAAACAAATTGAAGAGCTTTCCGTTTTTCCTCTTATTCTTTCTTATTAAATATTCAGTAAACCGAAAGCGTTGGCTGCCTTAGTGTTGCTTAAGCGAAATAAGAATAATAAGGAAAGCTCAGTCACTGTTCAACTGACACACACAAAAAAATCATTAATCTAACATTGCTGTTCCCATTCTTTCTCTTATTACTCCAAGCAAACCCAAAACTGTAACCGGTACAGCAGGCCACTGCACTCACCCGCCCTTCCCTTCTCTTCCACCACTCAGTTATGCAGCAGGACCATGCCAGACAACTCCCTACAGGTCCTGATCCCGTGACCGCAAAGATAAGCAAACACTGTTGCATTACAGCACATAATAAAGCCTCTCTCATGTTGAAAACTTCAGTAACGGAAAACTTAGGTGATGATTAAATGATATAAGTGGAGGACTTAGGAGGGCAAAACTTTCTTAGGTGAGGATGAAATTGTAAAAAGCTCTATTCTAGATCGATATCAAGTGCAAGAACCTCTCAACTGAAGGGAAAAGAGAGGGAGATAGAGAGATGTATAAAAAAGAGAGAAGGATGTGTGGGTAGGCGTGTGAATGTCACATCATGATGTGATGATGGGTAGACTGATTTAACTTAATAGTTCAGGAGCTGGTTACTCCCTCTTTATAATCTTACTAATTGAATGCACTATGCTTAAATAAAAACATAAATCATGGTTTACACGTATATCATTGTATTTATTAAATGAAGAAATATAGTGTAAAAGTTCCATCTTTCCATTAAGCCCTAGACAAGAGTCAAGCCTTTCTATTTTTACCCTGATTCAACCAAGCCCTCTAGAGTTTAAACAATTGAATGCGTGCCAATCTCAAGAGAGATCCTGGTCCTTAGAAAAACCTTCTCATAAAAAAAAAAAACACAAAATGAAAAATTTGAATAGTAAGCATTTCACTCTATGAATGCATTTTTTCATTGAAACAAAGAAAAAAGTAATAGTAGCAAAAAAGTGCTATCGTTCCATTAGCCCTAGACAAGAGACAAGCCTTTCTATTTTTACCCTGAGTAAACCAAGCCCTCTTGAGAATGAACAATTGAACACATAATAATCTCAAGAAAGATCCTGTTATCTAGGATTTCACTCTAGAAATGCATTTTCATTGAAACAAAGAAAAAAAGTAATACTAGCAAAAGACCTGCCGGATATGATCATCAACAAACTTATTGAAAATTTAAACAAAATGGAGCGCCATGGAGTATCATATGAAAATATTTCACAGAAACCAGAGCATCTTCAAGATCCCTTTAAATAACTCATTGATTTGTTTTCAGGACAGCGCTGTTTGCATAGTTTTCTCACTCCTAAAGAAGATGATTCAAATTTAACAAAATAGGAAAATTGTTGTCAATAAAATTTAGGGTACTAATAATAAATATGTATCTGTTTAATTTTAAAAGTTTTTTTAATGCTGCAAGTTAGGAGCAACAAAGTTGGAGGTAGCAGAAATATGGTTTGTCACATGAACACTGTTCATAATTTCATGGAAAGGAAAAAAGAAACCAAATGACAAGAGGTTAATTTTAGAAAGGTATCTCACTAAAAACAACTGATGGAGTATTCACACACATAATGCTGTTAGAAAGGCCCTGGATATTTTTGACTGGAAAAAGTCCAGTAAGATAAAAGTAGGCAGACAGTTGAATTTTCTTGAAAGTTTGCTCTCTATCAGACAAAAGTTTGAAAATTATGATTTTCATAGTCCAAAATTAAATACAGGGCTTTGTTTGCCCATGTCTTTACAGACTTGGCACCTGAAGAAGAAGAAAAGCACAAAACTGTCACCTGCAGTTTTTTTTCTCTCAAATTTTACCACCAAAAAAAGGTAAAATTAGCTATGAAAAAAAACCCCAAAACATTCAAACTTAGACACAAATTTGACAAGTTAATGCCACCACTTGTATTATTTTCTTTAAAAAAAAAAAAAAAAAGATGCTGATAATAAAGCCACAATTATCACACAAGAATTTTTTTTTCTCAACTACATCTTAAGTACCTTATGCAAAGAACAACCAGGACCCTACTCGTGGTTCCCTAATGCTTGGACTAAGCATGGGACTTACTTTAGTTTTACTTTACTGTTTACATCCTGCACATTTTAAGCATGATCATATTGCTTGCCCTTTGTCAGTCTAGAAAATATTTTTATTTGATAATCCAGTCAAACAGTACTCTGCACCATAAAAACCTTCCTTCAAATATTTGAACTCGCACCCCTGCTTCAGTGCTTAATTTTTACAAACTTAACAACCAATTATGATTTTGGCCAAGTATTTTTTTTTTTTTATTTCTTTTACTCCTGTTAGACATTTCTCCTATCTTTCAGGAAGAAATTAGTCATGGGGAAACTTAAAAAATTTTTAGGGAACAAAGACTAACTGCTTTAAGAGTTGATACTGCTAGGGCAAAGGTCAATTTAATTAGATCTTATTATTCATGTCTAAATCTACATATATACAATAATTAGATTTTTCAAGCTCTAGATCTTCTGGTTGATCACAATCATCTAAAATTTTTAATTGAAATTAAATCTGACTCTGGTATGCCTAGAAGTAGATTAAATTTTTTTTCTTTTGAGTTAAATCTAGTAATTTATTACAACTGGGCTTCCTTCTTTGCATTTACACAGTTAAATAATTGTGTGAATCTTAAATTAATCTATTGTTTTTAATATCATTATTAAAGATCCAGAAGCAAAGAATCTTTTTTTGCATTATGTAAGAATAATTGCCATTGAAAGAAATTAAAGGCGCTGAATCGTAATAAGGTTCAGTGAATGGACAAAATTACATCCAGAGTACAGTACTAAAAGTATTAGGCAAAGACTTGCATGTATCACTCTGTCTGGTTTTTAAAGTCATTGGAAGGTAGTTTACTTCCAGAAGATTGAAAAAATTCTGAAATTGCAATTTTTTTAAAAAGTTGCAAAATTGGATTTTTCAAACTATAGGCAGCATAATAAAAAAAAAGTAATGTAATATACAATAAGGGTAATAAAAGCAAATGGCCAGTACTACCATGATAGTTAGTGTTGGACAATGAGCAAAGGCAGCATAATAAAAAAAAGTAATGTAGTGTATAATAAGGGTAATAAAAACATATAGTCAGTACTACCATGATAGTTAGTTTTGGACAATGAGCAAAGGCAGCATAATAAAAAAAAGTAATGTAGTGTATAATAAGGGTAATAAAAACATATAGTCAGTACTACCATGAAGGTTAGTTTTGGACAATGAGCAAAGGCAGCATAATAAAAAAAAGTAATGTAGTGTATAATAAGGGTAATAAAAACATATAGTCAGTACTACCATGATAGTAAGTTTTGGACAATGAGTAAAGGCAGCATAATAAAAAAGTAATGTAGTGTATAATAAGGGTAATAAAAACATATAGTCAGTACTACCATGATAGTTAGTTTTGGACAATGAGTAAAGGCAGCATAATAAAAAAGTAATTTAGTGTATAATAAGGGTAATAAAAACATATAGTCAGTACTACCATATCATTTAGAGTTGGACAATGAGCAAAGAAACAGTGAGAAAACTGGAAGCAGTAAAGATGTGGTTTATGAGAAGGAGGATGAGCATATCATGGAACTAAAAAAAAAGTCAAATGAATCAGTACTGAAAGAAGCTTAAAATTTTAATCTGAAGCAATCATTCAATACACTATAAAGCAGAGCTAACTATAATTTGGGACACATTTGCCTACATGAAGGTTTAGAACACTTAGCAATCACAGAAAAAATTCAGTGTTTTTTTGTATATAGCCAGTCCACAACAAGGTGATCTCAGGCTTTTAAAGCCCTCTATCAGGCCAGGGCGCCGATGGTGGGGCTCAAACTTGCGACAGAAGGGTTCCTGCAGATCTCACTTGTCAGGGCGGAGCCACTAGAAAAAATGCAGTAGAGGTAGACAGAGCAATAACTTTTATTGAAACTCATAACACATGGGCTATAGGTAATGATAGAAACAAAAACCGAGAGGAAAAACATGATCACCAATGTATGTTTAAGATGGGGCATCTGAAGTAGAAGAAGAAGAAGAGCTATAGGCCAGCAAGTTTATATCATAATACCATGTAAGATGGTGAAATCTAGTGGAGACGTCACTCCACATCACAACACTGACAATAAATAAGATGCTTGCAAAATGCCACCATGGTTTCAGAAAAAGATGGTCATGTATAACACAGCCACTAGTACTTAGAAGTAATGGAAGATTTCACTTCCGTATGGGGTAATGGAATAAAAAAACCAAGTGATGCTGAGGTATATATCTTGTTCAAGAAAGCATCTGATTCTGTTAATTTCTAATAAAACCCCAGTCTTATGGCATTCAAGGTGGCATCCCTTTATGAATAAAAAAGTTCTTATAGAATCATTCAAAAAAGATATGGGCAGGTGACAGATCTAAGAAAACCTGATTGCTTGGTTATCACGAGTCCCATGTATGCCAGAATTTCCATGAAGATAGACATAGAAATCTATTTCCCCAGGAATTTCAGTGAAGATAAATATAAGTCTGCTTCCACAATAAAATCACCAGAAATATATTCAAGTCCACTTTTGCTGGATTGAGGTGGGGATTGCATTGTACACATAAAAACGGTATAAAACAAACATTTCTTCTTCCTTGATGAAATGATGGTAAGATCTCGATTCTAACTCTAGATTTCTGGATCTTATCTTCATTAGATCTAGAACTAAATTCCATATTTGAAAGCTTATAAGATTTGGATACCTAACAGAACCTGTCCAAAGTCACATTTTTTGTTGAAACTTCTTTTTCATTCTACAATGGTGAAAACTGTAGTTGTAGGCCTATTGCTTCTTTGTGAGCTAAGATATTTTAAGGCGCTTAACTTTTTTGGGGAATTTGAGATAGTCTTGGGACAGGCCCAATGCCTTTTAGATCAACTTCGTCTTGAAATGAAGAGGTCACAGGCATGAAATTGTTGAAATACATTGCGAAAGTAGCCCTATTTACATTATAGCTAATGTAGATCTAGGCTTGCAACCTCTTCATTTTGTCAGTCACTGATGATGGTAGATCCAGTGGTCAACGGGCCTGTCCAAGAATTATCACACGACGATTTTATAGAAGAAAAAAAAATTCAAATACTTGTTTTTAAAAAATCTTAGATTTTATATGCAACGTCGCACTCATTGGGATTGGTCCCGAGCTATGTCAAAATCTAATCTAGATCTAGTCTAGGCCTATATTATGATCTAGTTTCGTACCGTCGTTCCAACTCCTGGGAGCTTTGTACTATTAGATTTGGATATCTTAGGACAGATTTAATAATCTATTTCAATGCAAAATTTTAATCTATTTTTTTTTTATTTTATTGGTTTTTTTTTTTATTAAGAATAAAATCAGTAGATCTAAATTTAGATCTATTGAAAATTGAGATCAAACCTTTTGGTGGCCTTGAAAGTCCTCTTGATTATTATAGATCGCTTTGTATTCATCACGATTGTGGCTCTAATTCAGCCATTAAAATGATTTTTAAAACAATTTTTGTTCCAAATGGTTCATAAAATATTTATTTTATGTAATTATAAAAAAAAAAAAATTTTTTTTAACTGAGACAGAACTGATAAACCAAAATAGATTCTCTTGTCTGGCTTTCGCCGACTGCTGTAAACATAACAAAGGCGTCAACCACTATGCTAACGGCAAACTTCCTGTTTGGCCATGACGTCAGAATGAGCAAGCAACGGGCCAGCACAGCGTGCAGCGTGAGCGACTGTGTCCCTGCCCTGGCTGCCTGCTGCTGTGTCGCACAGCCACTGTGTAGGCCGAGGACGTCTTCTTTCTGTCGTCTGCTTGTGCAAGCACGCATTGCTATTAGTTATATAATTTCAGAATATGAATTTTATAATAAGTCATGGAAGAATGACCAGATCTATGTTAAATGTTCCTAACGCGAGGTGTTTTTTTTTTCTTTTTTTCTGAAATAGTAAAAGGGCAATCAGTGATTTTTTAAAAAAATATGATATATATTATAATTCAAATTTATAATCTCAATTAAATCCGAACTTACACGAACAAAAGAAATAATTAAGAATATGAAACCGGATTCAATATAGTGTCTCGATTAAAGCGAATAATCTCCTGCGTTGGTTTCAGAAATGCCAGTATTTAATTACGTTTATGGATTTTTAAAAAATTTTTTGGTTGTTTTTTTTTTTTTTTTGCGTGAAGGCGATTAATGATGTGGAATGAAAAGATCAATGGTTACATGTCACACCCATAAGTTATCGATTCCATGGTTGTCTGTCTTCCAAAGCCTTCACCATTCCTTATGAAAATACTGACGAGGGAAAAAAGGGAGAAAAAAAAACTCCGTGTCTCTATGAAGGCAATTTCGTTAATCGCAACTGGCAATGAATACATGTAGATTTTTTTTTTTAATGCGTGTGGGTGACGCACGGCACTGAAGAACACGCCTCAGACAGCGAGGACTCGACAAAGGCTGGACTCCTAAGCGTCTTCCAATCCAATGAAAGAAGCAGAATCCACTGGATAAGACATGCTAGGTCGTATGCTGACGGCTTACCCATAAGAAAGGGCAGAATTTACTGGACGAGATATGGCAGGTCAAAAGCTGGACACCAGCAGACCCAAACAGAGAGGCAGAGTCTATTGGACGAGACATAGCAGGTCAAAAGCTGGACACTAGCAGAGCCAAACAGAGAGTCAGAGTCTATTCGACGAGTCATGGCAGGTCAAAAGCTGGACGCCGGCAGACCCAAACAGAGAGGCAGAGTCTATTGGACGAGACATCGCAGGTCAAAAGCTGGACACCAGCAGGCCCAAACAGAGAGGCAGAGTCTATAGGACGAGACATGGCAGGTCAAAAGCTGGACACCAGCAGACCCAAACAGAGAGGCAGAGTCTATTGGACGAGACATGGCAGGTCAAAAGCTGGACACCAGCAAACCCAAATAGAGAGACAGAGTCTATTGGACGACACATGACAGGTCACAAGCCGGACGCAAGCAAACCCAAATAGAGAGACAGAGTCTACTAGACGACACATAGCAGGTCACAAGCCGGACATCAGCAAACCCAGGCAGAGTCTATTGGACGACACATAACAGGTCACAAGCCGGGCACCAGGAAACAGAAATAGAGAGACAGAGTCTATTGGACGACACATGACAGGTCACGAGCCGGACACCAGCAAACCCAAAGAGAGAGAGACAGAGTCTATTGGACGACACAACAGGTCACAAGCCGGACACCAGCGAACCCAAATAGAGAGACAGAGTCTATTGGACCACACATAACAGGTCAAAATCTGGACACCAGCAAACCCAAACAGAAAGGCAGAGTCTACTGGACGAGACATGGCAGTTCAAAAGCTAGACATCCACAGACCCAAATAGAGAGACAGAGTCTACTGGACGACACATGACAGGTCACAAGCTGTACACCAGCAAACCCAAATAGAGAGACAGAGTCTATTGGACGACACATAACAGGTCACAAGCTGGACACCAGGAAACCCAAACAGAAAGGCAGAGTCTACTGGACGAGACATGGCAGTTCAAAAGCTAGACATCCACAGACCCAATCAGAAGGGAAGGAATTCATTGGGCAAGATATGTTGAGTCACGTCACAAGTCAGTGACCAGCAGAGGAGGAATCAGCATAGTGGCAGTTAAAGGTTGAAATAAACGACCTTTGTCTGCCTGGCAGGAGTACTGAGCCGGTGATAGCAGAGAAAAAATCAACGTAGTGGTAGTGAAAAGTTGAACAAAACGATCTTTGTCTGCCTGACAGGAGTACTGAGCTGGTGATCAACAGAGGAGGAATCAGCAAAGTGGTTATGAAATGGGATAGGTAATAGATAAGTAGATAAATGCATGAATGGAATAGGTAATAGATAAGTAGATAAATGCATGAATGGGATAGGTGATAGATAAGTAGATAAATGCATGAATGGGATAGGTGATAGATAAGTAGATAAATGCATGAATGGGACAGGTAATAGATAAGTAGAAAAATGCATGAATGGAATGGTCGATGAGTCGGTATCATTATCAATGCATGAATGGGATTGGTGATGTATTTGTGATAAATACATTGGTTGGAAGGGTAAGCGATCAGAATATACACCAACGAGATAGTTGATAGATTATCAGATTAATTCATTAATGGGATGATCGATGCATGTGTAGGCAAACGACCTGTTTTTGCTAATCCGACCCACACAGTTCTCTCTGCTCCTCCCAAGGACAAACAGTTTATTATGTAAGATATGTCACAAGAGTAGAAATGTTTTAGATCTGTGCTTTCTCCCTAATTCCAATCCCCCTCTGAGAATAGGCCTACCTGAGACGACACAACTGGATAAGTGTGTTAAAGAATTAAGCCGGAACAATAGTTAATTTTCTTTTTTTTTTTTTCAATGAACAATTTAGTTACGGCATTCAATATGATGCAGAATACTCTAGAAGGATGTGCTGACGAATGTCTTTTTTTTTTT
>BLXT01006765.1:1375725-1387754 GCA_019648995.1 Plakobranchus ocellatus | reverse complement strand
ATTCCCCCCCCCCCCCCCCCCCTCACTTCCTCAATTATCAATACTACAAGCAACTAAATCAAAAGGTTTTCTCTGAATAAGTCTTTCCATGTGAATAGTCTTAAGCTATCTCGACTGTTGATGCCTCCGAGTCGAAGCACAGTTCTTACCTGCCTGTGATGTAATTGTTCTCTCCTCCCTTCGGACCAAGTGCCTGCTGAGTTGGTGGCTGACCATGAGACCTTGCCTTGTGCTCAGCTACAAAGCTTGCTATATATATATATATATACATAAACATAAATATGTGTGTTCTATACAATCCTGCAGTCGGCCATGTGATTGTAACTGTAGTTCCTGGAGTTTGTCCTCAGAGCTACTCCCTGCCTTGGCCAGGCTAGAACACAGGTGTAGATATTAAAGTATTTTCAGCTTATCTGCCAAATTTAAGTTATTCTTAAAATATTGGAAAAAAAAATATTGCAACATTTTTGCTGTAATTGTTAGAATATCATTTAACCTGGAGATTATTAGCCTATAAGATGTGGTTTTGATTTGTATTTTACTGTTATTAAACAAGTTGTATAATTTATGAAGTTATATAATTATGATTATATGCTGAAAATTTAGCATAACTCGTGAAGGAATAAAACATGTAGCGGTCTGACAAAATGAGTCAAGTTGCGGATCTTCATCACTGAGGTCAACTCAAAATATGAAAGTAAAGAAGTAAAAAATTCTCAATGCTTTATGTTTAGAAAGCCTTTTGCATGTCTATAGAAAGTTTTCCACATAGAGAGGTGAGTAGTTTTCACGCCTCTAGACAACGGTTTTCATTTCAAGTCAATCATGCAACTTGACTCATTTTGTCAGACTGCTACTCAAATATGTTTAATCTAGAAATATATGGAGGAGTCCAAGATCCTCAATGAGATTTACAGGGTTTTTTTTTTTTTCTTAAATGTTGTACAGTGTGACACTTCTCTCAAATGTATAATCAGAAGTTTTTGAATTGACAAATCTCTCAAATGTTATATCAGAAAGTGTATAGTGTGACCAATTTTTTAAAAGTATCATGATGAATTGCATGGTTTGATATTTCTTTAAATTGAATCATGGTAAATTATAGGATTTGACAACTTGCCTTCTTTTTGTTTTCAACTTTTTGATGCATAATTCAAATGATTTAAGGAGGAGTTGATATAATTCTCTGATATGAGATTTCAGTGATGAAATGTGAATGTACAGAAAGCGCAGAGCTAACACTTGAGTTGCTTACTGCTTATCCATTTTAGATTATCATTATTATCTCTATGCGAGGCAAGCATTGACATTTTAGATTATCATTATTATCTTTGTGCGAGGCAAGCATTGACATTTTAGATTATCATTATTATCTCTGTGCGAGGCAAGCATTGACATTTTAGATTATCATTATTATCTCTATGCGAGGCAAGCATTGACATTTTAGATTATCATTATTATCTCTATGTGAGGCAAGCATTGACATTTTAGATTATCATTATTATCTCTATGCGAGGCAAGCATTGACATTTTAGATTATCATTATTATCTCTGTGTGAGGCAAGCATTGATGCTGCATTGAGCTGCTCGTGTATTCATGTAAATACCAGCCCACTGCAAGCTAGGGCTGATTTTCTGAAATTATCATCCACACACAACAGGCTGGGCTGATTTTCTGAACTGACCATCCATGCATAAACAGACTGATTTTTTTCATAAAATGATTTTTGCTCATGGAACTGTTTTTTTGTGTTTGTAGTTTAGCATTTTATTTTTTTCTTCTTCAGATTTTGTATCTTTTTTGCCATGCGTTAAAAAGTTTGCAAAAATGACTAGAGTAGAAGTTATTTTCTCTGCGTTATTCTCACTATTGTGTGTACATATAAATATATAATGATGTTGAAATCCAAGTTACTTAAAGCTATCACAGAGTGCACTGAGTGTTAATTGATTGCGTTCCTTTGTTTCCTGTTGTTCTCGCATTCATCAATCTCTGGTGCATAATATGCTTCTGATGCACAAACCATCAATAGGATGGGATGGTTTGTAATGTTAGTTATAGGCCTCAAGTTAGTCCGAGCCAGTGATTGGCCATCCCAGACTTCTATCGTGTCTGCCTCAGTTATTGTCTGGTTGGTTTGTTTGCTGCAGTATGAACCGAACATGACTAGAAAGCCGTCACGAGCTTTGGAAGATCATTGAGGTATTTTCTTTTTTTCTTTTTTTTTTTTTTTTTTGGTTGAAGTTAATTTATCTACCAGCCTAGTATTTGACATTTGAGATCTAGGTTGTAACATTAACATTCTACTCTCTCTCTCTCTCTCTCTCTCTCTCTCTCTCTCTATTTCTCTAACATAGACTATCGATCAGAATTTTACTCTGTGCTCATGACTTCAGTTAGGCTGATCTCTCTCTCTCTCTCTCTCTCTCTCTCTCTCTCTCTCTCTCTTTTTTTCTCTCTCTCATCTCTCACACACACAGGCTATCAATCAGTATTCTCTGCTTTGCTCATGACTTCAGTTAGGCATCAGTGTAAATAGTTTGGCTTTTTCTTGGTTTGTGGTTTGTTATACTGTAAGATAACAAGGAGTTATTATGATTACTACACAGATATATAATATATACACACTTATATGACACATAATAATATTATAAAGACTCTCTACTCGTGTTGTTTGATTGTTTGGTTGGTTTTTTTTTTTCCACACACTGCATGGGCTTGCCGTGCTTTCTTGGGTCCACTAATCTCCAATTGTTGCTTGTTGGTTTTTTTCTAGGGTTTTTATTTCTATATTTATTAATTATACACTCTAGTGTTGAAGCTCCTTATGAGGCTGCTGTTTGTTCTTAGAAATGTATGTGTTATGAGCTGTGTCTTTTTGTCATCATAAACGTTTCATTCAATTAAATTTGTGTCTTGATGTAACTCAGTATGTGTTTTTTCTCATGTCGTCCTCCTCTCTCTCTCTCTCTCTCTATTCCCCTGACTTCTTTTGCAACTCTCTCCCTCCTCTCCAAATCCTCCCTCTCCTATTTCTTGTGTTTGTTTCAGTGACTAAGCATTCCAGTTCCGTGTGTTTTAAGGCCACTTTTGAAACCCAACAGCATTTTTCCCCTCCCCACCCTCCCCTTTTCTCTCTTGATGCCAAGCTGTCTGGCCCAGACAGAAGTCTAAACTAGTAACACGCTATGAAGTATCCATTTTTTTTTACAACTTTGTTATTCTTTACCATTGTTAGGCTCCTTTTGTGGGGGGACAAAAAAAAAAACCCAATCCTACGAGGAGACTCAAGGTTTCAAGTTACTGGGTATCATTAGTGGTAGTGAAAAAGAATGTTGGCAGCAGCCAAGGTAGTACCAGAGCCAGCTGTGGCTTCTGTACCATATCAGTAAGGATGTGTTGTAGCCAGTGTGATGGACACACGCGTAGTGTGTAGCCTGTCATGTGACCGGTCCCTCCACACTGGGCCAACGGTTTATTTTGGGGACCAGACACCATCTTGCGACCAGAGCTTCTACGTTCCTGTCTACCACTCCTCCTGTATACATTGCGTGTATCCTTCCACCTTCCGCCTTTCCGCTTCCAGGAAGGCTGGGCTCCTGTCAATCTCGCAACGTGACGTACATTGCAAGAAATGTTCAGCAGACGACTGACAATCTAACACGTCTGAAGTTACAAATGTCATCATTGACGTACTAGTGTATTACAAAAAAAAATCTTGTTGACCTTTTCTGTTAAATGTATTCAAATCACGTGGCAGATGTAAGGGTAGTGTTTATAATCAAGTTATTTGTGTGGTCCATTTTTCTGCCTATGTATTTGAATTTTTTCTCTCAACGTCATCATTTGGATACATAAACGGAAATGAGTTTACAGCCGCAAGCAATTCAGCGCTACTCACCTAATCCTAATAGGCAACAGTCAGGCAAGCCTGTGTGCCATATCTTATATGTGATGAACTTTTGAGCATAGTTTTGTGTGTGTGTGTTAACTTGTGAATGTCGGCGACATGTTATATGGTGTCAAAACTTTAACAAGGACATACCATATATCAGTTTCTGCTGCCAATGAAATTTAAAACCCTGGGAATCTCATGTCGCACCGTCCTGGCAGCGCAAGGATTTTAATTCCTCATTCTGTGGATGAAGAGAAAATTGTCATGATCTGAATTCATCAGAGATTTGTTCATTTAACAGCCTCAGATTTTAGCAAAGTATCATCCGGTGTTTTGCCTGAGAAATCCTGCCTTTGATGGAGAGAAGAGCTCCCGTCCTTATTTCTTTTCCTCTCTGATTGTCACTACAGTAGGTTGTTTTGACCAAATTGCTGCCGTGATGTGTGTATATATACTGCATTGGTGTGTTTCATCTCTTGTCTGTCTGTCTGTGTGTGCCTGCTACTCCTGTCCAACATTCCCCTGGGCCCGGTCACACCAACATGGCTACTACAACAGTAGCACAGTGTTTCAGGTGCTACAGTTACCATGGGTACTTGAGCTGGCATAGGTGTTACAGCTACCATAGGTACTACGGCTACCCAGTCTACCACAGGTACTCATGCTACTATAGGCACAACAGCTGTTACAGGTACTCATGCTACTTTATGCACTACAGATGTCACAGCTATTTCTGGTGCTTGAGTTGTTATTGGCACTACCGCTACCACAGGTACTCGTGCTACTGTAGGCACTACAGCTGTTACAAGTACTACAGCTGTTACAGGCACTTCAGCTGTCATAGGTACTGTAGGTGTCTCAGCTACCATAGGCACGTGAGCTTCTATAGACTTTACAGCTGTCACAGGTACTACAGGTGCTACAGCTGTTACAGGCAATTCAGCTGTCATAGGTACTGTAGATGTCTCGGCTTCTATAGACTTTACAGCTGTTACAGGTGCTATAGATGCCACAGATACTTGAGCTACTATAGGCAATACAGCTGTTAGTTGTACTACTGGAGCTACTCTAGACACCACAGCTGTTACAGGTGCTACAGCTATTGTCGGTACACACCTACCATACGTACTAAAGCCTCTGCTTGATTGTTCAGTAAGATGGTGAAACCTTGAGTAAATTTTTGTTTAAAAAACTTGGCTGACCCTATGATTTAATTATTCCAAGGTGGCAAAACTGGAAACTTTTTACAAAGAACCAAACTCTTGAACATTCGACTCCTTTTAAGGGTTAGACAACTCTATAATCTGATTTGTTAAATTCTATCATTGCCTTGTAGTTTTTTTAACTTGTGTCCATATTTCCTTGCCGATTACTAGTAGATTTATAGTTGATTTTTCTTATCTTATGATTTCATCTATAGCCAGATTTTTGTTTTATTATTATTTTTTTTTAATTTCGCAAAAAGATATTAATGTGCAGAATGTTTTGATTTTGTGCCCCCATCCCCCCCACAGTTTGAAGGTTCTCTAATTTATTATACTGTGCCACTTTAGAACCAGTTTGGTTGATGTTTTCCTGAGTAAAACTCTGTGTTCCACCTCTCTAAAAATAATGATTCTGAAATTTATATTTTACAACAGATGTTTTGCTTAGAGCTGTTAGAGCTAGCACAGCCGAATAGCTGTTAAAAAAGTGAAGACGATCCCACACTTAGCCCAAGCATCGGGGAACCAGGAGTAGGGTCCTGATAGTTCATGGCATACGGCATTATGAGGTAGTTTGCCATTGCTTTCCTGGCCGCCTTTACTTTCGCCGGGTCTTCAGAGACTTAGCTATCCATTTAGTGCTGGGTGGACACAGAGAAGCAATGAAAAATTGACTTGGCCCTGACTGTGATTCGAACCTCGGACCTTTGATTGGTAGGCAACTGCCCTACCAGATGGTTTTACAGTGTCCAGTTGTAGGGAAAACAAAGGGCAGATCAATGAAAAACCCAAGAGGTATTCTGATCTAGCTGGTTTTACAGTGTCCAGTTTTGGGTGAAATGGAGAATGAGCGTTGGCGCACACTAGAGGCGACTCGACTTGTCATGGCTAACTTGAAGGACTGATGTCACAGTTACTGTGCGCTGCCCACCAACAAGTTAGTCTGATAATTTGCGTAACAAGACAGGCCTCGTGTTTCGCGCGACAACGGTCAGTAGAATTATTTGTGGTCACGTAACGGCGCCCCCCTTTCCCTCATCCTACAGAGCCACTGACGTAAGACCAGGCTGTAAAACACAAAGGATAGCTCCGACGCTCCGACAAGTCGCCAACTTGATGTGCGCTCACACCAAAGAAAGAGAGTATTTCAAAACATGTATTGTTGGACACGTGAACTGCTGCCTCCAGTGTGGGCCTACGCTAAGTGTATAAAAACCCTAGAGGTATTCTGATCTAGCTGGTTTTACAGTGCCCAGTTTTGGGTAAAACGGAGGATAAGTGTATGAAAACCCTAGAGGTATTCTGATCTAGCTGGTTTTACAGTGGCACAGGGCCTCACTACTAACTGCATTCCCATAGCCATATTTATTGTCCCTTGTTTTTCTACCCTATTGTGTGTGTGTGTGTGGCTCTAGCAAAAATGCCATCATGCTACACAGGTTAGTTTATTTTCCTTCTGGATCTAGCTGAAATGTTTTGTTGAGATTTTTTTTTTTGTTCTGTACCATTTTTGCATTATATATCCTTACAAATTAGCCTTGACAATTTCTATTGAATAGTCTAAATCTAAACATTGACCACGTCCACAAGAGTTGAAACTGACCAAAACTAAAATAGAAAGAAGAAATGTTGTTTGATTCTTTCTTCACTGTATCAAATTTATATGTGATACGTGTATTATCGTGTTTTGGTGTTAGTGGTGTATTCAGTCAAATGCCTGTCCCTTTGTGTTTGTGTGTTATAGTTTTATGGGGTATATATTGTGTCAGATACATATACCATCGTGTTAGTGTGTTACTTTTGTTTGTGGTATATTCTGTCAGAGAAATGTACCATTATACTTTTGTTTCACTGTTGGTGATGGTATATTGTATCAGGTACATGTAACATTATGTTTATGTGTCACTTGTTGGATTCATGTACCATCATGTATTACTTTTGTTTATACTATATTGTATCAGATAAATGTACCATTATATTATTGTGTCACTGTCAGTGATGGTATATTGTGTCAGATACATGTGCCGTCTTGTTTATGTGTTACCGATAGTGGTATGCTGTATCAGATACATGCTCCATTATGTGTTAGTGTTATTGAATCTGTCTGTACTTTTGATAGACGAACTGTCCATATTTTGTGTACATGTAAAGATATTCACCTAGCTATGTGTGGAGTTTCTCTTCTGTAAATAGCTGTGCTGCTAGTATGTGTTCATTTGTTTGTGTGTGTGTGTGTGTGTTCTCTCTCCTGTGTGACTAACCCAGCTTTGCATGCTGATATGCAGTGTGCTGTGCCCTAGTTGTTTGGTGTGCCCTCATTCCCCCTTGCCATCCTATCACTCTTGCTGTGCCATCATCATGTTTCAGGTGAGACAGTAGTAGCATTGTGTTTCTGTGGAGGACCTGGCTTGGGCATTGGTTTGATAATAAATCTATACTAACATTCTGAGCCGTAGGGCCTGCTCAGAAAGTTGTTGTACAAAAGTCAAACAACAAGCAAGCCTCATTGGTAAGGATGTTTTGAGATTTTTCTCTTTTGTTGTGAATAAAAAGCTTTTTTTTTTTAATTTCTTCAAGTGTATAAATCTAGATCTATATATTTATTGCCTTTGCCCTCCCTTGCAAAAGCAGTGATTAATGTTGGGGTTTTTTTTCTGTGAAAAATGGCCTTGTTTAGTCATAGTGTCCATATATTATGTAGAGAGGATGTGTTGGTTAGTGAGTACATTATTTGTGTGGTACTTTCATTCGTATGCGTAGTTAGCTTTGTTAAGCTCTTGTGTTAGGATGGTGTTACATGCAATATTAATCTCTCTCTCTCTCTCTCTCTCGCTTGTCATAGAATAGACAAGCTTTCATTATTCCTGCTTTGATGGCAAATGAACATTATCTTCTCCATCACTTTTGACTTTCTAGTATTTAAACAATTCTTTTAATTTATACATAATGTAGAATTCAACAAGAGAAAGGCAAGATATCATCTTTCAATAATATGAAATGAAAATTTTCTTTCTATGTCTCTTACACTCTCTTTCTCCCTATCCTTCTCTCTCTCTCTCTCTCTCTCTCTCTCTCTTAACCGAGAAAGCAGTTCATTATGTATGTAACTCCACACAGCTAGTGAGCTATTCACCTTCATATCCATTTATCTCTTCAGCCAGTCTGTGGCGTCCTTTGCTTCCATGAATGACTCTTGTCCACTCAGTTCTTGTTCCCTAGACTGCGATGTCAGATGTTGTTATGATTTTGATTATCAAACCAAGTGTCCTTCACCTGTTGTAACAATCGAGCAACAAGCTATTCAGTGATATATAATATACATGTATGTGTGTATACCACTGGAAAAATATGAGACTCTGTACAATATGTCAAACATAGTAGATTTGCAGTTTGCTTGTCTATGTGATTAAAGTTTATTTTGTATTGTTTGAATCAGTTACTTATTGTTTGCTGATTTACATAACTTTTGTCAAAGATTCATAATGATATGTTTTAGTTATTGGGGCTTGTACACAAATGGTAGGAGGCGTTGGTGGTATAGTGGGTAGAAAATGTGTCCTGACATTTGCCATTGTTGCCCAGCCCCAACAAGGGCCATAGAGTCTGATATCAACTAGTGGGGTATGGCCTATGTGACAAGTGAATAGCAGTGGTGTTAATGTTTGCCAAAATAATAAATCAGGAAGGCAAGACCACGCATTCGTATACATCCAATACAGTTGGAGTTTGAATAAGGGAAGACTTAAAAATGTGTCCTCAGTGACAAAAGGATCAATCTAAAGAAGAAAGTAGGCGGACATGTCTGTCTAGTAAGGGAAGCAATGGTTGAAAAAAAGAGACTTTGGGGTGGTGGTGGAAGCAGTAACTAGGCCACAACAGTTGCTGATCTTTAGCCCAGTGCTCAAACAATGCCAAAAGTTTCTTTGGAGTTTTCGATTCGAGAGAGAGAAAGAGATGAGTAAGATAGTATACAGAAAAACCACATCAATTCATGTAGATTATTTTTGCTATTGTTGGTTTTCCTACTGTCTGTGGCTAAAGTGTGGGGGGAAAAAAAGGGAGAGAAAGAATGTAGAATGAAAGTATTTATTTATGCTCCTAGTGAGAACTTGTGAAAGAGAATTTGGATTAAACTGATCTGTCGCCAGGTTGTTTCGGTGTATTGGCTGTGAGAGAAATGTGTTACAGATTCAGTTGTGTGTGTGTGACTGTGCAACTACACACATCACACTGTATACATGTACTAGCATTGTCAGCAGTCCATGTATTGATCCATCTGGTGGGGCGGGTTGATGCTTTGTGTGTGTTATACTGGTAGCTAATACAAGAGACATGACGTGTGTTATGTTACTGTTACATTTTTTTAAGACTCCGGATGACTGCTTGATTTTCAATTACATATCAATCCTATTGCCCTTTACACGGGAAAATGTTTACTGTTTTGTTCAAACTTCAAGTATTGTAAATTATGCAGGAGGTGCAGGCTAAGAATACACCAGTTCTAATTTGTGTATAATAGACATGGTGATAGCATCTTTTGGTTTTTTACACTGAAGCAGAATCCTGGAGGTGTATTTCTATAACATTGATATAATGAGGGTATCGTAATGCATGTCTGTGTGAGTGTTTGTGCACTCAGGGTTAGGACACAATGTGACCAGAGCAACTTGGTTTGATGATATCGACCTTGTTCTATACAGAGATTATATGTGTTGTTTTTTTCAGCTATTTTTTTTTTTTACTATAATGTATGAAACTCTTGTGATTGTATGGCTGTAAGTTAAACACAGTATGGAAGTGAGTGTCTACCACTGAAATCATCATTGCATGTCTTCTGTGCTGTTTGGTGTCATGAAGAGGAGGTACATGTACACTGCACAGCCAAAACCCTGCCATCATACAATGTCTCTCTTCCCTCGACCGTATCTCCTCCTTACTCTTGTTTTATACTGTGTGTGTGCGTGTGTACATTTTCTGTATCCTACTCATGCTTCCCTCTTTGTTAACTTTTCTTTAGCCTTATTTTGGAATAAAGCTTATTATTAAACGCATTGTGTGCTTCGACCCTTCGTTTTTGCTTTTTAAGAAACTATTCATCTTGTTTTCTGTCCAGTGTCGAAAGTTATTGTTTTTTTTGTAAAACAAATAAACCATTATTTTCTATTGTGATACCAATATATTGCTGACAGTATAGACTGCTTCTTTGCCCTCCTTTCGCCCACCCAGCGGCTTGGCGGTTTGGGAACATAAGTATCGCCACCATATTGTTATATGAGCCAGTGTGGTGACCGAAGAGGAGTACTGCCGAGTTAGTTCTAGCAGTAAGCTCTCTAGCATATTAAAGTATTCTTTTACTGCAACAGACTGTTCATTGGTGCGATGAATTGCGTATAAATTTCAAGCACGTCGTGCGTTCGGCACTGAATGCCAACGGATTGTCACCCAATACCTACGTTATGTAGGATTAACAAAAGTACCGCCGCCATATTGTTATATGAATTAAGAGCCAGTCGTGATGATCGAAGAGGAGTACTGCCGAGTTAGCTCTAGCAGTTAGAGGGAGCCCTCTAGCCTATTATAGTACTCTTTTACTGCTACAGACTATTCATTGGTGCGATTACTCAGTTATAAATTATGGCCCACTCCGCCTTAATTTCAAGCATATCATGCGTTCGGCTCTGAATAGTAACGGGTTGTCACCCAATGGGCCTAACTCAAGCATATCATGCGTTCGGCTCTGTATAGTAACGGGTTGTCACCCAATGGGCCTAACTGTGGATGGACCTCCGTTATGTAGGATTGTACTGTAAGAGACCATTCATTGGTGCAGCAATTACTAGTGTCTTAATGGCCTATAATGTTGAGTTCCGCTTGTGATCGTAGTAATATAATACATGTAGTCTTAAAACTGAGAGGTTGCAGGAACAAACTTTCTGATGATTATAATTCTTTTGAGTTTCCATTCAGATCATCTGCTTCTTAAGTCCATTTGGCTGTGGAGAGATTGTTGATTCTTGTGCAGGAAAAACAAAGGGTTAAAAAAAAAAGGTTATGATGAACAAGAAAAGCAGGCTCTTGAATAAAGCAAGCGGGCTCTTGGAATTAAGCTAACCGAGCGCAAATCTATTTACTCATGCATTCCTTAAATCAAAACCTCGACTCTCGATCTAGAACTTCAAAAGCAACAAAATCTAAAGTGTGCCATATAAGTAAGTCTATGGTGATGAACGCCCTTTTTTTTGTTATTTCTGTCTTTCTTTTTATGGATTTTAGAGTTGTTCTCTCACAATGAGCTTATCTTCACCGAGACTGAACTGGTAAATATCACCTTAGGAGCTAAAAAAGAGATGGCAGAAAAGAAAGCAACCTGTATATGGATAAAATGCAAGAAAGAGTGGGGGAGCTCTCCGCTACAACTATGATCTCAGGCATGGTGGCATCCGTCGGGCTTGGTACTGGCCTATTCTAATTTTGTTTCACGCCTTTCGGCACTCATTCGGAGACAAAAGCGTCATGGATAAAAGACAACAAAGGTTAGGAAGGCAACGGGTGTAGAAAGGGTGTCGATTCTGTGCTAAGTCTATTATCTAAGGGGCTAGATCTAGTCCCCTGTCTAATTTGGCCGTAGAGGTTTCTATGGGAGATTCTAAAGCAAAGACAGTAGCGAAGAAATGGACGTTCGAGAGAGAGAAAGGCGACATCTATGAGGTAAGTAAGGGTCAGTCTTTGATACGTTGGTGCCATAAAAAAAACAAAAACTATACTGGGTCAAATTTCCTGTACCCACCAGGGGATGTAAAAACACGTAAACAGAGAAGAACAGAAAAAAAGCGTAAACTGGTGAAAAGATTGGTTGTAGTCACAAGTTGTCTTAGTTGAAGACACCTCTCTCTCTCTCTCTCTCTCTCTCTCTCTCTCTCTCTCTCTC